>OLKM01001170.1:0-34395 GCA_900291075.1 Melanogrammus aeglefinus | reverse complement strand
AGAGGGAGGGGGAGAGCGAGAGAGAGAGAGAGAGAGAGAGAGAGAGAGAGAGAGAGAGAGAGAGAGAGAGAGAGAGAGAGAGAGAGAGAGAGAGAGAGAGAGAGAGAGAGAGAGAGAGAGAGAGAGAGAGAGAGAGAGAGAGAGAGAGAGAGAGAGAGGGAGGGAGAGAGAGATGGATAGAGAGAGAGAGAGAGTAGAATAAGTTGTGAGAGTGAGGCCCGGCCCCTTGGTACCAGGTTCCTGGGTTTGGTCCCTCTGCTGTGATCATGTCTGCATGTCAGCTATGCCTCTGAAAGTATTCCAAGAAATTGTCTTTGCACAAATTGCTATGCAAATGAGCATGTCAGTGCACCACCAGATGCTGTTAAATAACACACAGTACTAATTGGCCATCTAGTCGCTCAGCGCTGTTAGTACACAAACCAAGAAAAGCAGAATCCGCTCGGCATAGAGTCCAAAATCAATATTTGTGCCACAGACCAAGACCTCTACTGCACAGTGGCTAATACAGAGCTGATTGTGCTCGATGAAGACTCCGAAAGGCCACGAAAAATCAATCTGTGCCCATTTTGGTGCTGCCGGCTTTTCTGCCCTCTTAGGTTTGCTGAAGAATGCCCGCATTTGTCCACTGATTTTACGTAGTGAGAGCTTATTATCGCACACATTTGGCCCGATGTCAAAAGGAATGAGGGAAAGTAATGTGGGCGCGAGTCTCCTGGCAGTCTTTTATTCTTAAAGACATTCTTCAACATTAGCCGTGTTAAGGTCATGGCCGTGGCCGAGTCCGGCTGCTGCACAAGGGGAGACGCCGTTTCATCTGAAGAGATGGTGTTTGAGCAGATGGTGAGCAGATGTTTGTCCTGTGGTCCCGTGTCCCTCCACCCCTCCACCCCGGGCCGTCCCGTGCAGGTACCTCTACTGCGGGGAGGTCTCCCTGCGCCTGGACCAGGCCACCCCCCTGCACAAGCTGGCCACCAAGTACCAGGTGGCCGACCTGCAGGCCGCCGTCGCCCGCTACATGAGCGAGAACCTGGCGCGCGACTCGCCGTCGGGCCACGTGGTGGGCTGGTACGAGTACGCCCAGCAGGCCGACCAGGCCGCACTGCGGGACAGCTGCCTGCAGTTCCTGGCGTGGAACCTGTCGTCGGTGGCGCAGAGCGCCGAGTGGAGCTCCATCAGCAGCCGGCTCCTCATGTCCCTGCTGCGGCGTTCTGACCTGGTGCTGCACAGCGAGATGGAGCTGTTCGCCGCGCTGGAGGTTTGGATCCTCCGCAACGACCCCGACGGGCTGACGGCCGAGAACGCCCTGCGCGCCGTGCGCTACGCCATGATGCCGCCGCGGGACCTCTTCCGCCTGCAGACGCAGTCGCCGGCGCTGGCCCGCTACCAGGAGTCGGTGCGGGACCTGCTGTACATGTCCTACCAGTTCCACTCTGCCTCGCCGCTGCAGATGGCCAAGTTCTTCGACGTCAACTGCAGCCTGTTCACGCCCAGGAACTACCTGTCGCCGCTGTGGGGCGCGGCCTGGGCCATCGGCAGCCCCTCGCGCGACGACCGCAGCACCAGCTTCCAGACGCAGCTCGGCCCCAGCGGCCACGACGCCAGCAAGAGGGTGACCTGGAACGCCCTGTTCTCCCCCCGCTGGCTGCCCCTCAGCCTGAGGCCGCTCTACACCGAGACGGGCGCCATGCAGCCCGCCAGGGTCGACGGCGGCCGGCCGCGCGTCATCATCACGCCCGCCACCTCCAGCGCCGACTTCGCCGGGGTGAACTTCCAGAAGACGGTGCTCGTGCTGGCGCAGCGGCAGGGCCGCGTGACGGTGAAGCATGTCTACGACTTCCACCAGAGCACCGAGGAGAGCGGAGACTTCCTGGCGGAGGCCGACCTGACCCGGCGCTCCTCCGAGTACCTGGTGGACGGCGCCCTCTACCTGCACGTGGTGGTGAAGCCGCTGTACCAGACGCTCAGCAAGAACTGAGACACACACACACACACACACAGGCACGCACTCTCATACACACGCACACACACAGACACACACACAGGCACGCACTCTCATACACACGCACACACGCAGACACACACACAGGCACGCACTCTCATACACACGCACACACACAGACACACACACACACACGCAGGCACGCACTCTCATACACACGCACACACACAGACACACACACAGGCACGCACTCTCACACACACGCACACATACACTACTACTAACACACATACACACACACACACACACAGGCACGCACTCTCACACACACGCACACATACACTACTACTAACACACATACACACACATAAACGCACAGACCCACACATACACACACACGTACACTCACACATGCACGCAAACATGCACACACACAGACACGCACACACAGACACGCACATGCACACACAAACACACACACACAATGTGAGTATTATGACCGGCTGACCCCACTATGCCACCGTGGAGGGTCCAGGGTCGTTCTGCGTCCCCCCCGCTTCGTCTTCTCATAGGACAGTTGGTTTGATCCATGTTTTGATATTATACGGTAATATCAGGGAAACCAGAGTAGGATACCTTGGGGCCACTGGAACCAACTTCAGCTTTTTTACTTTTGACGAATGGGAGTTTGATGAGCAGTAATAACGTTAAGTCCGTCTCTAGTTTAGCCTCACAGTTGTCTTTTATGTAGTTCATATTTTCAGTGTTCCTTAATGTGCCAATATTTTCTTAATTTGAATTGTCAAACTCGTTTTTAGTGTTACATTATTTTAAGATATTTGTTATGTTTGAGGTTGATGCATCTGTCATTCCCATTTCATAATAAATTCCATTACAGACCGTCTGATGTCAAATCACCTCATTTTAATTTAATAAATACAAAACATTAATTAATTTCCTTATTAATTGGAAATAAATAAAGTATTTTTTGCAGTCCATTCATTAATTTGTAATATATATGTATATATATAATTTTAAATATTAATATATTCATTTATTATCAAATATAACATTTGTATTTGTACAAACAGATGTACATGATGCTTACCTTTTTCAAACACCGTACATCTGTATAATCAATGTGCCAGTATATAGAGCATAGTGATGTATAATTTCACTACGTTATAATGGCATAGTGATAAGATATAAAACACAGTAATGTAGTATGCATCATATTGAGCCCATTGCGTTTTCAACTGCAAGTCCCGGCATGCCTTGCGTGCGAAGTAGGAAGAACGTTCTCTCGCAGGGACCGTGACTGATCCAAGTTAGGGGCTTTCAGCTGCCAGCCTTGGCCCATCATGTAAGTGGTGCGGAGAATTCCTTGCAGTGCAATTGCAAAATTATCCAACTTCTGACGGTTTTGCAGATTGTGCAATAGTACAATCTTTTGGTGCACGGCTACACACGACCTGGACGCAAAAAGGATCCAAGTGCATGAAGATTAAGGCTTGTATTTTGCATCTTGTGTTGCAAAGCAAGCCGCCGAAGCGCCAGCGTTAGGGCGATGGAGGGAGGGAGTGAGAAAGAAGGCGAAGTCTTTTGTGCTTCCCCTCCCCCCCACCAGAGCAAAGGGGACATGTCTCAGCCAAAGGGAGGTAAGAATATGATTGCAATCTCTGCACAACTATTGATATGCAACCTGGGCTGCACGTTTTGCCACATGCATCGCTGCAGGTTAATCACGAGCAATGCATTTCAAAGTTGAATGTTTCAGAAAGGTCAGTTGCATTTCCTGTTTAAGATCTTCCCCTTTGCAGAGTTCCTGGTTAGACGATGCTGTGTGTCTGTACTCACTCATACTGACGATACTTGCGATATATCCCTGTCGGGACATGTGATTTCCATAGATATAATATGAAAAAAACAATACGTTGCGACCCCTTTGCAACCACGCATACGTCAACGTCAATGTGACATGCAAGATAAATAAGGAACGAACGCAGACATGTATGCACATATTGAGTGCGTGCAGCCCAGCATAATGTATTTTACATCTACTTGCAGTCAGACATGAGACGCCAGCTCTGCTCCAGATAATGTTGCATCCATGCACGTAACATTCTCAAGTGCAGATTGCTCAATAGGAGATCGGGCATTTTACCCACCTCTACAGGGAATGCTCTCCCTGAACTAATTATGCAGACCGCAGCGCCGGAGAAAGTTAAAATGTCATTTTGTTTTTGCATTACAGATTTCTTCACTGTATATTACAATTACCTGTTATTTTGTGGGTGAATGTGTGTGTGTTTGTGTGGCTGCGTCTGTGATGTGTTGTTATTGGTTTATTGCAATAGATGGAAACACACGCTGGCACTAGCTGGTCGAGCAGCAGGCCAATAGGCTCTTAAAATACAAGCCAAAAAAGCGCAGACCAAAGTTAGATATCTGTCAGCTGCCATTTCTGTCCAAGCTACTGGTCACGCGTAAAAACTGTGGATGGTTTTCCAATGAAGTGCATGGATGTTGTCAACGCTGTGTCACTCTGAAGTGATCTGTTTATCCTGCTGAAGTGACTTGTCGGGCTAATCACCATGCCGCGGCACGGGGATTGAGCATCAGTACATTAGGTTGTGGAGCATTTGGCTTTTTGAAAACACAGTAGCTCCGAGTGTTTTCCAAGAAGTTCAGCACAAGGCTGAAGCATTGCATAACAAGCAGAGCACACACGCACAGGCACAGGCACACATATAGACAGGCTCACATATAGACACAACCCTGGAGGTAGTGGGATCGCCCAGTGTACAATGTTTACCTTTTACCTGAGGTCTGGTGCAGAGAATCGTACACCTTTTCAAACGACTTGTTGCACTCTGCTGGTTTTGGCCTTTTGTTACTGCTTGGAGCATGTCCCTCTCGTGTTTTTAATCTATTCCTCTCGTGCACGTTATGAACAGAACGACATGCACCAACACAGATCTCATCATGGGGTGTACACTCCGCTAAACGCATCGAGTGAACGCGGGAACAGCAGCGACGACGCGTTGTTCTGGAGAACCCGTCCTCTGAGCTGCACTCGGGGCCCGTGCTCCCACCCGGGGGCCTGCTGGCCGTGCCCGGGAGAGCCTCCTCTGAATGCCACACAGGGACCCCTGTCTGCTCCGTCTTTGTCACTTCGTTTGACACAGTCTCCTCCTCGGCTGGGGGTCTCTGCCTCCCCAACCCCCCCCCCCCCCCTCTGCGGGTGGGCCTGGGGGGCCCCAGAGACAGCTGTGGCCTGTGCCCAGGGCTCCGCGTGCTGGGGTGTGCCCCCAGTAAGCGGGCGGGGGGGTGGGGGGGGGTGGGTGGTGGGTGGTGGTGGTGGTGGTGGTGGGTGGTGGTGGTAGGTGGTGGTGGTGGTGGTGGTGGTTGGGTAGGTGTGGTGGTGGTAGGGTAGGGTGGTGGTAGGGTGGTGGTAGTGTGGTAGTATCAGTTCCCCTGTGGCCTGCAGCGATGGCGGCCACAGCTTAGCTTGGCCTTCCAGGCCCCCCACCATCCTGCTAGCATAAACGAGGCATTTGTCATGCAAATGGCAGGCAGGGCTCAGCAGCACAGATATTAAAGTGGCTGTTTCGACGAGTCAACTGCTGGAGCCGTTCCAGGCCGAGGGGGGGGCGGTCATCGCTCTCCACAACGCTGGAGTTGTTCACGTTCTTGTTGTTCAATTGTCTATGTGATGTTCCAGGCACTGAATACACACACACACACGACACACACACACACACACACACACACACACACACACACACACACACACACACACACACACACACACACACACACACACACACACACACACACACACACACACACACACAGAGAGACAGACACAAGCGTATGCATGTGTCAATGCACATGCATACTACACTCACACAAACACACACACAGGGAATATCCCCCCCCGCCGACAGTGCCGTCGCTCCGGAGCCCCGGTTTGCACGTCGGAGCAGAGAAACAAACGACATGTGGTGGGCAGCGCCTGTAGAGGAGAGAGGAGCATAAATCCGGAGCTTTGTCTCCGCTCCTCCCAGAATAGCCCTGGTGGTGGTCGGAGCCACAGCCCAGCTTCCTGACCCGCTCCGGGCCCCGGTGGGCCCCCCCGGCCCGCAGCGACGGAGCCCAGTGAGGCTCCCCCCCCCCCCGCCGGGCCGCTGGGGGGGCCGCCGCCGGGCCGCCACGGGAAGCAGTTTGGAGCGCGGCGTCGGCGTGCGTCTTCCTCTCGCTGACAGAATGCAACTCTTTGACTCGTTTTAGGTTCCCGCTGAAGGAAAGCCCTTCCTACTGCAGGCGCAGCTCTGCTAACGCGCAGGCTGAACTCTGGCCCTCTACTACAGCCCCTTCTGTCAGATGGTGGCAATAAATAGCACGCTGCGGCCCACGGGCCTGGATCAGATGCGTTTGATATTTGAGTGGTGCACTTAGTTGCTTCTCCTCTCCGTTTTTTTTCTTTCTTTCTCTCCAACGGGCTGCAGCGCCAGAGCGTTGCGTTGTGTGCGAGCGCGTCTTGCAGAGAGCAGCACTCCGTTACCACAGCAGCAGAAGATCCGTCGAGTAAGCTTTTGTTTTGCAGCCTCACTGGACGCCGTCGTTGGACGCTCACGCACTTCAGCCCGCCATGTCAGATAGGGGGGATCGATTCACTAATTAGACGGATTAAAAAGTAAAGCTAATAAACATTTGGGATAATGGTCCAAACCAGTTTGTGCCGGCCGGGTGCCCTCCTAAAAGCCCAGTGCAGGGAGTGTGTGTACACCTGTTTATCTCTGGGAACGTTCTGGCTGTCCTGCCCGTGTTTAACTTGGCCTCTTCTGCACACAGCACCTCCGCAGCATGGCAGCACCGCTGTGGAGACATCCTGTTAGTGAACCTTAATCCAAAGGTGTTTGCATGGTGTTGTTGTGTTGTGAGTTGTGGTCATGGATGTGTTTATGCGTGTGTGTGTGTGTGTGTGTGTGTGTGTGTGTGTGTGTGTGTGTGTGTGTGTGTGTGTGTGTGTGTGTGTGTGTTGTGTGTGTGTGTGTGTGTGTGTGTGTGTGTTGTGTGTGTGTGTTGTGTGTGTGCATTGATGTGTGTGTGTGTTAGTGTTGAGGTTGGAGGGAGGTGTGCCTGAAATCTGCAGCCCTGTTCCCCTCAGTTGGTCAAATCAAACCGTGGGCGTGTGTGTAGAGAGAGTGGGACCAGGTCCTGGACGAGGGTCCTGGACGAGGGTCCGGCCTCAGGAACATCGGCTGCCCCCCGCTCAGAGCCTGGGGCGGCGGCGGCGGCGTGCCTCAGGGCTGACGGACAGGAGCGCGCTGGTCACTCCTGATTGGTGGACATGGTTTGGCACCAGGCTGTTGGACGCCTGAACAGTGAAAACATTGAGTCCCCCCCCCTCGCTCTGGGATGACCTGAAGATGATATCCCACGCACGCACACGCACGCCGTGCATGTATCCATGCACACACACGCGGTTGTGCAGCAGGAGCGGCGATGACGTCAGTGATCCTAAAGTGTCTCCAAACAGCTGGAAGCTAAAGGAGCTGCCATCTCTGGTGGGGGCGTTGGGTTTCTCACAAGCCCTCCAGTGGACGCAGGCGGCGCTGGTGGGGGTGGGGGTGGGGTGGGGTGGGTGGGGGTGATTTGATATTTCCATACTTTTCCCAACCCTCTCCGCCCTCATATCCTCCTGGCCGGGTCTTGTCTTGTCCAATTGACGTGTGTGTGTGTGTGTGCGTGTGTGTGTGTGTGTGTGTGTGTGTGTGTGTGTGTGTGTGTGTGTGTGTGTGTGTGTGTGTGTGTGTGTGTGTGTGTGTGTGTGTGTGTGTGTGTGTGTGTGGTTGGTGTGCGTTGTGTGTGTGTGTTCTGGTTGATCTGCCTCCCTCCTTGGGTTGCAGAATGCCACTGAGGAAGTGTGGGAATTGTTGGATTCCAGTCGCGCTCCTGTGCGTGCTGCAGTGCTGTGCCGTCTGTGCGTGCGTGTAGGTGTCCGTGCGCGCTGGTGCGTGCGCTGCGCGCGTGCGTGCGTGCGTGCGTGCGTGCGTGCGTGCGTGCGTGCGTGCGTGCGTGCGTGTGTGTGTGTGTGCGCGCGTGTGTGTCATCCTATCCTCATTATCCACAGAACCTGGTATAGGTGGCTCTCCCACCCTCTCCCCCAACTCTTTCAAAGTGAAGGTATGCCGTGTCGCGCTGAAGCGGCCTGGAGGGTTCAAGTCTTCCTCAGCCCATGAGCCAGTGGCAGTAGACTCTAGTTGTTTAAATGTTGCTGTTTGTGTATGCTCCTCTTGCCACACACACCACCTTCAGCCACCAATAGCATGATGCTATAATACCGAATATGGATCTATTCTTTTATCGATTTGCCAACGTTGATAGTGAGACGGTAATCAATCAGTTTTTAAGCTGAGCTGAAAGTATGTAGCTTACACGTTTTCTCTTGCAACTTTCGCATTCATTTGTGCGTTTGTTTACTATATACTATACTACTACTATATCCGATTCATGCATTCATCAAGTACACCGGTGTAGCCCGACAGCGGAGGTAAGAGAGGAACCGAGATGGGGGCCCGGCACGACTCCAGGGGAGACTCCCCTTCCTCTCCTTGCCCAGAGACGGCCCTGCGGTGGCCCCTCTCTGCTGGGCCCCCCCCCCCCCCCCCCCCCCCCGGCATTTCACCGCATGCCCCGGCCCCCGGGGCGCCGGCCCCTGGGCGTCCCGGGCGTCCCCCCGGTTCCACTAACCCTAACTGCAGAGCACACAGAAAAACGTTGCGTTTGGTTCCTCGTCTCAGTGGGACTAGGGGGGGGCTTTCATTTCTAGATATAGGAAGCTAGAAATGACCGAGCTTTTGTATACACGTGTTTATTCCAGTGATCTTGGTTACATAATCCCCATCGGTTTAAACGCTCCCTCCTTCAACTATATCACGTATCACATACGCTGGTGTTCTGCGCCCCGTGCTCCAGGCCGTGCAGCAGCAGGGGTTTTCAAAGCTGTTGTCTCCGTTTCTTCATTTTTCTTTACATTTTTTTCTCGTGTGTGAGCGTGTGAGCCGGCATGATGTGCCTGCATGGCTCGCAGCCGGGCCAGCGTGCCTGGCCTCCTGCTTCCCCCGGTGGACGTGTGAGAGCGCCAACGCGCCTTCGTGACAAAGTTGATCTCCTGCAGCCCGTACTGTAACGGAGGACTCCAGGGTGCGTGTGTGCGTGCGTGTGGGTGTGCGTGCGTGCAGCCTGCACGATGTCCGCGTCACAGCCGGGCTTGGGCAGCTCACACTGCCGTCTGTCCGGGGTTATTCGTGCACCGTCCTCTGGAGATTAAACCTCCTCTCCCCTCCCCTCCTCTCCCCTCTCGTCTCCCCTCGTCTCCCCTCGTCTCCCCTCTCGTCTCCCCTCGTCTCCCCTCGTCTCCCCTCCTCCCCCTCTCCTCTCCCCTCCTCTGCTCTCCTCTCCTCCTCGACGGGCGAGTCATGCATCGCCGCGTCCAGCGTATCATCACGTGGAGCAGTGACATCTGCCAGGGTGACCCTGCTGAACAAGGGCAGCCTTGTCCTGTAAATTTGCAGCATTATATAGAGTGTGTGTGTGTGTGTGTGTGTGTGTGTGTGTGTGTGTGTGTGTGTGTGTGTGTGTGTGTGTGTGTGTGTGTGTGTGTGTGTGTGTGTGTGTGTGTGTGTGTAGTCGTGTGTGTGTGTGTGCATAAGCATAGCTCTGTTGGAGGTCCGAGGGTGAGGCCCAGCCTCTCCTCCTTCTCCTCCTCCCTCCTCCTCCTCCTCTCCTCCTCCTCTCCTCCTCTCCTCCTCCTCCTCCTCCTCACTCCTCCTCTCCATCATCATCATCTCATCACTCCTCTCCTTTCTCACTTCCTCTCACTTCTTCTCCTCCTCCTCATCATCATCATCATTCTTCACTCTCTCCCTCTCCTCCTCCTCCCTCCCTCCTCCTCCTTCTCTCTCCCTCTCCTCCCTCTCCCTCTCTCCTCCCTCTCCCTCCCTCTCCTCCTCCTCTCCCTCTCCTCCTCCTCTCCCTCCTCCTCTCCCTCCTCCTCCTCCCTCCCACTGCTCTCTCGTCTCGTCGTGCCGCCACTGCCCTCTCGGGGGGGCGTTGGCTTCAGTCCCGTGTGGCGGCTGTAAGGCGCGCCGGGTGTGGCTGGCGGTGGAGCCCTGGAAAGGGGAGCGCGGGGGCCAGAGCCCACACAGGGGAACCCCCTGCACTGTGGCCCCTGGGAGGCCCCCAGGGCAGGGCCCTCAGTGGCCCCCACCATGGGTGCACTTGATCCATGGATGGATGTGATGGAGGTCCTCTCTGCGGTCGATGGAAGACGAATGCCTTCTTAACGCCATGAGACCATTCCCTGTCTCTGGAGAGGTTTGACTGTCCTTCAAAGGACCTGCGCGTGCGTGAAGCTCCCTGAATGAACTGTCTCAACGTTTAAATAATGTGCGTTGCCAGGCCGTCCCTCAGCTCCACACTGCCCCTAAAGGTCACCCCAGGACCCCGTCCCCGTCCCGCTGAGCTGAACTCTTGTTGAGGCGTCATTCATGACGTCTAGGGGGGAGGGGGGAAGGGGTGAGGCGCCCCTCGTTAAGGGGTGTTTATGACAGACGGCCCCTCCCCCACACACACACACACACACACACACACACACACACACACACACACACACACACACACACACACACACACACACACACACACACACACACACACACACACACGTGTGTACACACAGCACACACACAGCACACACCACACACACCCACACACCGAGACACATCACACACACACAACACACACGTGTGTAAACAGTGCTGTATGGGAGCGTCTTCTGGACGGAGACTCTGCCCCCCCCCGATGGAGCGAGCGCCGGCGGACCCCCGGTCTCGCTCCACCTCCTCTCGCCGCGGCTTCTGTTCACTGAGTGCCTGGGGGTCTCTGGCGGCGTCCAGTCAGTGGACGGCGGCGCTCCCCGTGTGACGAGGATTAGATAACCGCTGTGTGGGGCGGGGGGGACGGACCGTGGGCAGATGGGCCGGGCGAGGTGTGGTGGACTGGCTGTGGGTGGTGCTGTGTAGTTTTGAGGCCAGGCCCGCTGAGGGCTGGCGGCGGGGGGGCTGCTGGGTGACGGGGGATCCGTCGGCCTCATGGGTCGGTCCGTGGGAGCCGTTGAGAGGCTGTTGGCGCTGGACAGACACGGGGAGGCACCGGAACATTTTGACGTCTTCCCCTCGAGCGCTGCAGGAAGCGAGAGCAGAGAGTAGCTTGAGAGAGACGGGTACTGATTTGATGGAGGCTCCCACTGCCCTCCTCTGAGTAGACTTCTTCACGCTGACGCCGGATACTATTAAGAGCGGTGAGAGTTTCCGGTTGCATAGTTTCATTCAAATGTTTGAGTGTGCAAGTGAGCGCTTCCTCTAGTTCCTTAAATGTGCTGCTTTGGTTACTCTGAACCGGATGTCCGTTCGGTTCTCCATATTCTGCAACGCAGGGTTTATGTTCCTGTTCAGATGGCCGTTGACTAATGACCTCCACCGGGTCAGAACGCAACTGGGCAGGGGGGGGGGGTGTACAGGCAGTCCTCCCGCCTGCTGGTGTACTCACTGTGTGTGTGTGTGTGTGTGTGTGTGTGTGTGTGTGTGTGTGTGTGTGTGTGTGTGTGTGTGTGTGTGTGTGTGTGTGTGTGTGTGTGTGTGTGTGTGTGTGTGTGTGTGTGTGTGTGTGTGTGTGTGTGTGTGTGTGTCCTCTCCAGGGAAGAGGAAGCCGGTGCTCAAGCTGTCCAAGGCCGTGTTCGAGCAGCCGCCTCCTGCTGCAACGTAAGGGGGCATCTTTACACCCTACTGTCTGTCTGTCTGCCTGTCTGTCTGTCTGTCTGCCTGTCTGTCTGCCTCTCTGTCTGTCTCTCTGTCTACCTGTCTGTCTGCCTGTCTGTCTGCCTGTCTGTCTGTGTAAGTGTGTCTGGCTGTTTGTCTGTCTGTTTGTCTGTGTCTGTTTTTCTGTCTGTGTCTGTCTGTCTACCTGCCTGCCTGTCTCTTTGTATGTCTGTCCCCTTGTCTCTTTGTCTATCTGTCTGCCTGTCTCTAGGTCTCTGTCTCTGTCTTTGTATGTCTCTGTCTGTCTGTCTGCCTGTCTCTAGGTCTCTGTCTTTGTATGTATCTGTCTGTCTGCCTGCCTGTCTCTCTTCTGTCTGTCTGTCTGTCTGCAGTAATGAACACACACGATGCATGACACCTCTCCCAGGGACACACTGTACGAGGACATACACCTTACTATATATACGCGTCTGCATTTGTACATGAACTACTCTGCATGCACACATCACGGCCATCCCAGAATATCCCCTAGTGAGTGTTCAGCATGCTGACCCTGACAGAATGATCCAGGTGTCACTCGCGATGCTCTGCTGTAAACTCTGAGAGGTACGCCCCCCCCAGGGAGAGAGGGTGAACCGGGCCCAGGTTGGGCGGTTTGTGTCAGCGTACCTTGAGTGATCATATACATCCTTCTGCTAAGGTGAACATCCCATGGTAACAACCAACCCAGATTGAATCTAAACGTGCACGTTTGTGATTTGATTTGAGCGATACAAAAGCCATGAGGGTGACGCATTAAGCAACAGTGAACTTACTTTCAATGTGCTCATCAATGTAAGGAAACGAATTGGAGATCTTCCAAAAGCCACTTCCTAATTTAATAGCACCGGTATGAGGTTCAAGTTACTGAAGGCTTCACACTGGAAGTCAAACGTTGAGATGATTGGTTCTGTGGCTCCCACACCAGCTTGGAGGGTCTTGCCTGGGATTCTGGCCGGGTTACAGTACTCGCTTGAGTCCGGTACCTCCTGAACTAGGACCATTCGATGCTCGCTGAGCGGTCGCCGGTGACGTACAGGTTAGGGAAAGAGGTTAAAGAATCAGGGCAACATAAATATTGATGCAGGGTTTTCCGTTGCCATCCTCTGCACCTTGTTCCCTGGACGACCGGCGTCACACACTCGTGTGATAGCGCGTGGCGTCAATGCAAACGGTGTTACTGGGATGTGGAACCAACACGTCTCAGCCTGCCAGCCTTCCATGGGTGACAACGAAACGAGGCAGCTCCCCATCTCGTCCTCAGCATGCACCCTCATCCCCTGATACCTCTGATGTTCACCTTAGAGGGCGTATGTTTGATTGTGGAGCGGGGGTTTGAGGTAGTGCAGTGGCGTGGTTCTTCTGTACCAACTCCCAGCTAAGAGGTCCTGGGTTCAATTCCCGGGTGTCCACAGGCGGGAGCCCCTTCCAGCTCCTCAGTGACCTGTACTCTGATTCGCTGTCAGGCGCTCGGGAGAAAAGCATCAGCTTCATAACTTGATAAGTCAACTTTCTGTGCTGACGTCAAACCGAGGACAAACCAACAACCCCTCTGCCGTCACCATCCAAAATAAACAAATACCAACCAATCTCAGACTAAGCGTTTGCCCTGTAGATAGAAAGATAGATAGAAAGATAGATGGATGGATAGATAGATAGATGGATGGATAGATAGATGGATAGATGGATAGATGGATAGATGGATGGATAGATAGATAGATACTTAATTGATCCCTAGGGGGAATTCAAGGTCCCAGTAGCTTGAAGACATCACACGCAGCATACACATACAACATACACAAGATGATCAAATATCCACATGTATGTACAATAGGAGGTACTGCTCTGTCATTCCTAATAAACACCTGTCTCCCCCCCAGACCCCCAAGAGATCTGGATTCAAAGGCCTGCGTCACCATCGGCGAGAAGGTACTGGTTCCACTGCTCTGTTGTATCTCTACCAGCACACGTCTGAAGTCCTGTTCCAGGTGTTTCTGGAGCCATCAGGGCCGTGAGGGTTGTGTTGCTTCAACTGTTGGCTCAAGTGAGATGCCCAGAAGGACCATCACAGCCAAATTGAACGGTTTTGATTGTGGGGAGACTGGAATGTATTTTTTATTGCCCATCCGACAGTAAATATATTTAATCAAATAAGTGGAATTTTCCATTGGCACGGATGGCAATTTATTTTCCCCCTCAACTTGGCAAAAGCTGAAAGTCGGTTTTATGTGGAAAAAAAAAAGCCCAAGTTTTGAATCAGTTTTGCATCCCGGCCTTGTTTGTAATCCTATATTGTCTGCTGTTGTTGCATCCTGTGGCCTCCCGTGGGGCGGCAGTTTATAAATAGTCCCGGCCTTAGAAATCTTGCATGTTCTTTCCTAGAGAGATAAGACTTCCACCTGCCAGAACAACAACAACCTGCCACTGCTTCCTATGCAACAGAGTATGGCTTCACATCTCAAACGGAGATTGAGGCCCACATACAAGTCAGAAGACCTTTGACTCATTTGGAAATATATATACAAACATATACATACATATATGTATGTGTTTCCTTTTGTAAATCTAATAAGAATACATATATAAATATATATATGTTATTGTAGAAATAGCAAGGAAAATCGCTGAGCAAAATCGATTGAAAGAAGGACTTTAACCCCCTCCTGCAACACCTTACCTAACAACAAGACGCTCAGCATCTTAACTTCTTGTATTCTCTCTCCTCTCCTCCTCCTCTCCCCCTCACTCCTCTCTCCCCCTCACTCCCTCTCCTCTCTCCTCCCCTCCTCTCCCCCTTCTCTCCCCCTCACTCCCTCTCCCCCCCTCCTCCCCTCTCCTCTCTCCTCCCCTTCTCTCCCCTTCACTCCCTCTCTCCTCCCCTCCCCTCCTCTCCCTCTCCTCTTTCCTCCCCTCCTCTCCCCCTCACTCCCTCTCTCCTCCCCTCCTCTCCTCTCCCCTCCTCACTCCTCTTCTCTCCTCTTCCTTCTCTCCCCTTCACTTCCCTCTCCCCCTCACTCCCTCTCCTCTCTCCTCCCCTTCTCTCCCCTTCACTCCCTCTCCCCCTCACTCCTCTCCTCTCTCCTCTCCTCTCCTCCCTCTCTCCCCTCCTCCTCCTCCTCCCCCTCACTCCCTCTCCCCCTCACTCCCTCTCCTCACTCCCTCTCCCCCTCACTCCCTCTCCTCTCTCCCCCTCACTCCCCTCCTCTCCCTCTCTCCTCCTCTCTCCTCCCCTCCTCTCCCTCACCGGCGGCAGAACTTCGTGGTGAAGGCGGACGACCTGGAGCTGATGGGGGAGCTGGGGCGGGGGGCGTACGGCGTGGTGGACAAGATGAGGCACGTCCCCAGCGGCCTCATCATGGCCGTCAAGGTGGGTTCCACCAGGGCGGGGGGGGCCCCCCCGACAACATGCACCCCAACGTCCCCCGTCAGTCGCTCAGGAGACCGGCCTCAGCCTCAATAACGATCAGGGAGTCAGCTCTCTGTTCTGGGGTAGAACCGAGGGCAACCCAACCGCCAACCCCCTGCCATCAACCTCCAACAAAAACAAAAACCTATGCTAACCAATCTCTGAGCGTGAGCTCTCTGCTGTGTCCAGCTGCTCTGCAAAGCATCGCTTCATTCATTCATAATGACCACCTGCCTGTCCCCAGACCCTTCAGAGATCTGGATTTAAAAGCCTTCGGTACCGTTGTCAGTCGCTCTTATACCTGTATCCGACTACAGGTCTGTCGCGATGCTCACCGAGTCAAATGAAGGGATCACTGCTTTGTTAAATCTTGGCGTGGATTTGTGCGTCTTCGTGACCTAGCGTGGAGCTTCCCTGAGATCGAGAGAAGGGGACGGGATGGATTTAATCGATGTCATCGCATGCGTTACAGGGGTTGTCAAAAAGTACGAGAAGGGCCAAAGAATTCAGACAAGCTAGACTCCCCCGCAGTGTCGCACTGCAGGGGGTCGGACAGCCCGACCCTTCGTCCTGACGTTCATAATCGCCCCCCGGTGTTGAAAGATCATCTGTATCGTCCAAATGGGGTCAGGGCGAGTCCAGGGCCTTTATGGTCGTCATACGGCCATCAAACTGGTCTCTCCGTGTGGAACTTGATGAAGGATAACTCGGTTTTTGGGCCAGCGGCCAGAAAAATATTTTATTTTATTTGAGCAGGGTCATGGGAAGAGACAGGCAGCAAGGTTAGCAAGGACACATTCAGTGAGACAACAGGGTGAAGGAGACTCTTATAGGGAAACTAGGGAGGTGAGAGGTGAATACAAAGGTAATAAGGTGAGGAGGGGGGGGGGGGCATCGTGGAGTATTGGTCACGGCTGGAGGCAGCCATCGTGGGAGAGACCAGGTTAAACTACGGGTGAAGGGGACATGTCTGCAAGGCTGCGAGACAGTTAAAGGAATCGACATCACAAAGAAGTCAGTCGATTGGCCTGGCACACACACCGTATGGAGGTGTGCTGTCAGGGCCGCGACGACATCCTCCTGGTCGTCCCGGCTCGTGCAGGTCACGACCGGCGATCACTGTTGAGGTTTCACGGGGATGAATGCCGCATGAAAGATAACGAGCGCTGTTTTAATATGGAGATGTAACGCCCGAGGCCATACAGATGTTAACATCTCAAAGGGGATGGCATTTGTGTTTTTTTGAGGGGAGGATTCTTTAGTAGCGAGTGGGCTGGACACGATAAGAAGTCTGGTTTTTGCGAAACAAAATGATCCCTAGAATAGCAATCGGTATCCACAGATACTCCGTGAATACCTAATAATATTCTGCCTTTGGTTCCAAGATTAAGCAGTGCTTTGGTCAGCCCGGTCGAATACTGTGCGACTCCTCGTTCTTGGTTAGACGTGGTTCTTGGGGACGTTGTTCTGACCTGTGGTTGTTGTTGTGGTAGCGGATACGGGCCACGGTGAACACACAGGAGCACAAGCGCCTGCTGATGGACCTGGACATCTCCATGAGGACGGTGGACTGTTACTACACCGTCACCTTCTACGGAGCGCTCTTCAGAGAGGTAGGTGCTCTTCTGTAGTGACACGCCTGGGTGGGCGAAACAGCCCGGGCAGAATCGATGGCTCGGATAGATACAGGCGTCCTTCAAGTCCCGGAGGAGGGCGGGGCGAACATTTCATTCAGTAACAGCCCGGTTGGTGCCTGCCCTACCAAGGGCACGTGTGGGTCCCTCCTCACATCCCCCATGAATGGTCCTGAATAATGGAGTGTCAAGACTCCTACTCGCTGCCGGAGAAAATGTTAAATACAAGCAGTTTTCCGGATGCAGCAAGCCTCCTCCAGAAGGGACTTGTGTCGCAGGATTTCCCGAGCGGGAGACGCTGGAGGACGGCTGAAGAGCAGCTCTCTGAGAGGTCCCACTGAGTGGGCTCTAGTCTCACTCTGAGCAGAGAGAGCAGATCAGGACACCATGCTGAACGTAAACATCCCGAAATCAAGTCCCTCTCTCTCTGTCCCCCACACACACACACACACACACACACACACACACACACACACACACACACACACACACACACACACACACACACACACACACACACACACACACACACACACACACACACACACACACACACACACACATACATTGAGGGGAGCTGAATTCGTAGCAGACGCTGGCCGGGGCATTTCTACAAAACTCATAACTCTTGAATCTTACAAACAGCCTCTTTTATACATCTTAATCACTCATCCAAACTCCAACCGTTTGGTCCCACTGAACCCCGCTATACCCCACTGTACCCCATTATACCCCACTGTACCCAACTGTACTCCATTATACCCTAATGTACCCCGTTATACCCCACTGTACCCAACTGTACTCCATTATACCCCATTATACCCCACTGTATCCCACCTATACCCTATATACCCCACTATACACCACTATGCCCAACTATACCCCAATGTACCCCAATATTAACGCATTGAACCCCACTCTACCCTCCTCCCGTTGCCAGGGCGACGTGTGGATCTGCATGGAGCTCATGGACACCTCTCTGGATAAGTTCTACAAGCAGGTCATCGAGAAGAGGAGGACCATCCCGGAGGACATCCTGGGCAAGATGGCCGTCTCGGTGAGTCCTGCTCCAACAGACGGGTGGACAATGAGACAGACGGGTGGACAATGAGACAGACGGGTGGACAATGAGACAGACGGGTGGACAATGAAGCAGACGGGTGGACAATGAGGCAGACGGGTGGACAATGAGACAGACGGGTGGACAAAGAGAGAGACGGTGGACAAAGAGACAGACGGGTGGACAATGAGACAGACGGGTGGACAAAGAGACAGACGGTGGACAAAGGGACAGACGGGTGGACAATGAGACAGACGGGTGGACAATGAGACAGACGGGTGGACAAAGAGACAGACGGGTGGACAAAGAGACAGACGGGTGGACAATGAGACAGACGGGTGGACAATGAGACAGACGGGTGGACAATGAGACAGACGGGTGGACAAAGAGACAGACGGGTGGACAATGAGACAGACGGGTGGACAATGAGACAGACGGGTGGACAATGAGACAGACGGGTGGACAGCGAGACAGACGGGTGGACAGCGAGACAGACGGGTGGACAGCGAGACAGACGGGTGGACAGCGAGACGGACGGGTGGACAGCGAGACGGACGGGTGGACAATGAGACAGACGGGTGGACAATGAGACAGACGGGTGGACAGCGAGACAGACGGGTGGACAATGAGACAGACGGGTGGACAGCGAGAGAGATAGAAATGCTTCGGGGACGTCAGGACATCCATGGTCAATTGTTTGTGTGTTGTCTGTTGCAGGTAGTTAAGGCTCTGGAACACCTGCACAGTAACCTACAGGTGATACACAGAGGTGAGACACGCATTCTCTCTCTCTCTCTCACACACACACACACACACACACACACACACACACACACCACACACACACACACACACACACACACACACAACACACACACACACACACACACACACACACACACACACACACACACACACACACACACACTTACTTATTTTCCCCGTGCCTCTTCTGTCAGTACTTATTGCTTCGGTTGTTTATTTTTATAAGAGCTCACCAAAATGTAAAGTGCTTCTTTGGCCTCTCGAGTGTCATGCAAGCTCACTGAGACCCACCGGAATAATGTACAAACAATCCCCCCCCCCCCCCCCATGGCAGACGTGAAGCCGTCCAACGTGCTGATCAACACGCAGGGCCAGGTGAAGATGTGCGACTTCGGCATCAGCGGCTACCTGGTGGACTCCGTGGCCAAGACCATGGACGCCGGCTGCAAGCCCTACATGGCGGTGAGACGGAGGGGAGGGAGAGGGGGGAGGGAGGGGAGAGGGCTGGGAGGGGGGGAGGAGGGGGCGGGAGAGGGAGGGAGGGAGGGAGAGGGGGGGAAGGAGGGGGAGGGGAGAGAGGGGGGAGGAGAGGCTGGGAGAGGGGGGAGGGGAGGGGGAGGGGAGAGGGTGGGAGGAGGGGGGGAGAGAGGAAGAGGCTGGGAGGGGTGGGAGGGAGGGAGGGGGAGAGGAGGGAGAGGGGGGGAGGGAGGGAGGGGGGAGAGGAGGAGGGGCTGGAGGGGGGAGGGAGAGTGAGAGGAGGGAGAGGGAGGGAGGAGGGAGAGGGAGGGAGGGGGAGAGGAGGGGAGAGAGGAGGAAGAGGGCTGGGAGGGGGAGGAGGGGGAGGGGGGAGGGGTAAGAGGGGGAAGATGGCCGTCGCACAGGTTAGGGGGCTGGAGGGACCAACTGGGGCCCCCCTGCCCAGAGTGGGGGGGGCCCTAAGGCTGTGGGGAGACAGAGCATTCACCACATGGAAATGTGTCATTTTGTTCATTCGTTTGACTCTTTATTTATTTATATTTATTTATATATATATTTATATATATTTATACTGTGTGAGCGTTGCGATGGATAGTTTGGTAGAACGTGTTTTTGTTCTACTACTAAATACAACTACTAAACACGCACCCTCCTTGACTCTATATATCTCACTAACGCGCGCGCGCTGTGTGTGTGTCACCTGACAATCATTGGCAAAGCATCTTTTAGTGCCCCACTTAGGGGACATAGCTGTGTGTTTATAGCGGGCAGGAGGGCAGGACGAGGTGTGCTTCTCCCATGACGACCGTGTGTCTCCTGTGCTCCTCAGCCGGAGAGGATCAACCCGGAGACCAACCACAAGGGTTACAACGTCAAGTCTGACATCTGGAGCCTGGGCATCACCCTGGTGAGATCCTTATTCCACACGCTCTGCCTTCGTTTTACACCATTGCTTCATATTTGCGACGCATTATAAAATTTACACATGTGGCGTTCAGCAGACACTTTTATCCAAAGCGACTTACAATAAGTCAATTTGTCAGAAGAAAGAGAAACAACGCGATGTTTCTGTCGGTACAGTAAGGATGTCCACAGAACCAAGAGCCACAGGAAAGGCAGGTTGTCATGGCTAATCACGCTCGCCTCTGGCGGCATATGACCCCGCCTTCAAGACGTCCACCTCTCGTGTCTCACTCCGCTAGCTGGTCTGGGGTCAGTCTGTTAAGAGTCGTATCAGCGCTGTGGGGCGACGTCTCTTCTGTTGGGTGACGTCTCTTCTGTCGGTGTCTGAAGCGAGATCCCAAACAAACAGAACCAGCTCGGCCCTCCCTTCCGCGTTTCGTGCATCCAGTAAAACTGATAATGAAGGCAGCGCAAAACCCCACAACACCCGCCGCTGGCCGGTGATTGGTTGGAACACTATTTATTTTGGTTTCGTGGATCTCGGGGCACAGGCAGCCTACAGGGGCGAGGCTTTTCGACGGCCTGCTTATGGGGCCGGCGGATCACGAGGAACGCTCAGACGAATGTCATCCTTTATGTTTAGGCCTGTCATCGCTGATACAACCCTTGAAGGCGTGCCTCTGGCGTCTCACACGGCGAGCAGGTCTGGGCTCAGTTTGATCAGACTGCCTGTGCCCCCCCCCCCCCCCCAGATCGAGCTGGCCATCCTGCGGTTCCCCTATGACTCCTGGGGCACCCCGTTCCAGCAGCTCAAGCAGGTGGTGGAGGAGCCCTCCCCCCAGCTGCCCCCCGAACACTTCTCCCCCGAGTTCGTGGACTTCACCACCCAGTGGTGAGTCTGTCTGTCCTACTATCTGTCCTTCTGTCTGTCTGTCTGTCTTTCAAGCATAAAGAAGAGTTTCCTTTGGTAGAATGTGTTTTTTTTTTTTTAAAGAAGCAAAATGCCGAATGACCAGAGAGTCACAATTCGAGCTTCGACTACTAAGTCGATTTCTTTTTTTGGGGGGCAGAGTTTTTTCTTATCCAATTTTGAAAAAAAGAATGTGTCGGGAGTGGAGAGTGTTCTCTGTGGATCGCCTCATGTCCCCCAGGCTGCTGTGACCACAAAGACACGACAAATAACACGGAAAAAATCCTGTTCCTCAGTCCCATTGTTTGGGCCTTCACACTGTTGTTCATGGGTGTGTATTCGTTTGTGTGTTTGAGTGCGGGTGTGTGTTGATTTATGGCCTACCTTTGATGAACAAAACAAGCTGTGGTTTTCTCCTCCTCATCCAGGATAATTATTCTCTCTCTCTTTGTGTCTCTTTACTAACTGCTATTGTTGCTGAGCGGGTCTGTTGTCATACAGCAGCTCAGTGTTTGAGGACTGGGAGGTGAACAGGCCCGCCCCGCCAGTCTACCGCCCACACAGAGTAGTGCCGTTAGACGTAGCGTGAAACAATGCAGTGACATACAAGGCATCAACATACAAGACTAGAATGATGTAAACAACACCAAAATTAAAATGGCTGGGCGACTTGGCTGGGATAAACATGTTTGTGGTGTGGGGGGGGTTCTCGTTTAATTTCTCATCTCTCACTCTCCCTCGCCAATGCTGTCATGTCTGTCTGGTAGTCTCTCTCTCTCTCTGACTCTCTTCCTCTTTCTCTGTCTACCTCTCTGAATCTCTTTCTCTGTCTCTCTCTCTTTTTTTCTGTCTCTCTCGGTCTCCCTATCTTCCACCCTCTCTGTCTCTGTCTCCCACTCTTTCTCTCTGTCTCTCTCGGCCTCCCTATCTTCCACCCTCTCTGTCTCTGTCTCCCACGCTTTCTCTCTGTCTCTCTCTCCCCCTCTCTGTCTCTCTCGGTCTCCCTATCTTCCTCCCTCTCTGTCTCTGTCTCCCACTCTTTCTCTCTGTCTCTCTCTCCCTCTCTCTGTCTCTCTCGGTCTCCCTATCTTCCTCCCTCTCTGTCTCGCTCTCCCTCACTCTGTCTCTCTCGGCCTCCCTCAGGCTTCCTCTCTCTCTCTCTGTCTGAGTGTCTCTCCCTCCCTTTCAGATGATCAGACAGACAGCAGCTTGGCTCATGAAGACCTCTCACAGATTATAAACCCCGCCATTCTCTCTGTCCCTTTGTTCTTTCTTGGGAGTTTCTCTTTGAGGGATCACTCAATGTTCTATTATTGGTCTCTTCATTTTGAGTAACCCGTCTCCCCCTCTTCCTCCCCAGTCTGAAGAAGAATTCCAAAGAGCGGTTGAATTACTCTGAGCTGATGGTGAGTGAGCTGAACCTCCTGCACGACTCTTCCTGACGTCCCGTCGCGATGCCGCCTCCGTTTGTGTCTTACAGTAGGATGCTATCGGTAGTCAGGATGTTCCTTGTTTAGTAGTTAATCGTAGTTTGTCATTAGTGGCAACACTATTGAAAATGTGGCAGAACAAACACAAAGTGTGTGTGGAGGATGGCTGGTTAAAGGCCGATTCAAACCTCCGGATGAAACTCGTCCGTCCGTACCAAGCGTTGTCTCCGGGACTACCCTTCATACCTCCGTCTGGTTTCAGCGTTGTTATGGATGTTACCCAATACATCCTCTAGAGGGCAGGGACTGTCGTTTCACAAATTACCGGCATCGACAATCGCAAACATGACATCTGTAGAGGAGATGGTTTTGCTTTGTGTCATAATAAGGGTGTAGGCCTAGGCTAAAATGTTGTTAAATGACCAGTTACAACTCATTGTCAGAGCAGGGGAACGATAAAATAAAAAGGTCAGGTAGATAGTATAATACAAGTATAAAACGTTAAATACAATATAGAACGTATATATACATATCAGATACTATACTGCTCTCTAATTTCGCGAATGGTCTGACTTCTGACTATACCGCCGTCTCGGTTTCCGGTGGTATTGCTCCGTTTCTCTCGGAGCGCTCCGGATTCGTAACCTCTGGCGAGAGGCGACGGACCCGCTGACGGACGAAACACCTCCGGGACCAGACGAAACTGTCCGTATCCGTGTTTACCGTAGGGTGTGACTGGGCCTTCAAGCAGCCCCTGAGTCTAATCCGACTCTCTCCCAGGGGACTCGTCCTGAGCCCCTTCGGACCGAGGACCCATGATGGTGGGGTGAAGCATCTGGTTTATTAAGGTTGGGATAGTTAACATGGCAAGGGTGCTCCCCCACCCCCCAGGAGAACTCGCTGGGTACGTGTTGTGATGGCTGGTTTATCCTGTGCACACTGACAGTATATATTACAGTATATTTATGTTAATTTAGGATTATACACGACTACAACTCCCTCGGGGGATCACAACAGAGAGTACCGCCATCAAATAATCCCATGATGCATTCTAATGTACAAACCCTATACCGTACATCGCTTACGACCAATTCCTCTTCAAACCTAGCAGCCGGGTTGAGGGCTGCTGCAGTACTGACCACCCGCCACTGGGGGGCGAGCTAGGCCTATGATATCAAGTGCAGTCCCTCATTGCATTCACAAGCTGAAGTGTTGCAGCACACAGAGGCTCACTGGCCCTCCCTCGACCGTACACTGAGAGTTCAGACCGTTAAGGATATCGTTTGAATGAATGAATGACTTGGACACTTCTGGGGGATTTGACCGCAAGCGTTCTGTTTTCTCTCCACTCGCAGCTGCATCCCTTCTTCACCGGCCACGAGCTCAAAGAGACGGACGTGGCCACCTTCGTCAAAGCCATCCTGGGGGACTGAGGGGCCGGAGGGAAGGGCCCCAGACCTTAAAGATATAAACGACAACAACCAAACACATACGCACACACGAGCGCACACTCACGCGTTACACAAACCGAATGCACCCGTCACAAGTTAGCCGCTGTCACCCACTGTTTTAAGATGTGTGTCTGCCTGACCTCCACCCACCCACATCCTTTGACCCTCCCACCCACCCACATCCTCTTCGACCCCCCCCCCCCCCCCCCCCCCCCCCCCGGCTCTGACCTCTGACCCCTAGGGTTGAATGGTCAGCCCTAGCCTGTCACCTCTCGCCCGCCGCCCAGTCCCTGTTTTGCACAACAGGCTGCTTACCTGCAACAGCCACTTGGGTGATGTTGATGATGATGATGATATTGTTGTTGTTGATGATGATGTCAGTGCATTGGTCGTATTAGGAGTATAGCCCTGTGAATGGTCGACACTAAGCTGTTGTTGGTCTCTCTCTCTCTCTCTCTCTCTCTCTCTCTCTCTCTCTCTCTCGTCTCTCTCTCTCTCTCTCTCTCTCTCTCTCTCTCTCTCTCTCTCTCTCTCTCTCTCTCTCTCTCTCTCTCTCTCTCTCTCTCTCTCTCTCTCTCTCTCTCTCTCTTTTCTGTTTGTGGTGTTTTTTTTTCCCGCTTCAAAGAATCTGAAGTAAGAAACAGAAAATGGCTCAGAAATATATATATAAATATATATATAAGATCTATATATTATATGACGAACGATCTACTTCTATTAACGTGTTATCTTGATGTTTGTAGAATTAATCAAGTGTTGCATTCGTTTCCTAATTGACTTGCATGTACAGAGTGTATCTATGGTGATATCTGGGCTCCAGTGGGTGGGTGTTTGCCCCGTGAGGCCCCTGGCAGCAGCTTCAGTAGTGCAGGATGGCAGGGCCTGGCTCAATGGGCCCCGCGGTGGCCAAAAGCATGTACTGCACTCTTAATGGCTTCTCCGCTTGTACACAGCAGAGGTCTGCTCGGTGTTTAAAAGCTGTAGGTGCGTACGTTGGGTTGAGTGTGTGGGTGTGGGTGTTTAACAGTGTATGCAGATACGATGTGTGTCACACGTTTTTTCGTTTTTTTGTTGTTGTTGTTGTTGCAGCATTTGATGACATTGCGTTGAGTCCCGAGAGCAAGGATTGCCTCATCCCTCCTGTCCATCCTGAGCCAATCGCAAGCCCCGTACCTCCCCCCCCCTCCTCCCCTCTCCCGTCTCCCCTGTCCCCCCCACTCTGCGTTCGAGATGAAAGCAACTGGAAAAATGTTAACTTAATTGATAATATTCATATTATTGATTTCATATTGTTTTGGTATTCAGAGTGTTTTTTAGTTGGTTTGTTTGATGACTTCATGGGTTCTCCACGAGCTCATCTACTGTTCAGTTGTTTCTTATTTATTTAAGACGCCATGTTTCTACCACGCTCGCTGCGTCGATCCTGAGACGTTTGTTTTCCGTGTGCGTTCCGACCAACGTAACCGTTCGTTGTTCCTCTTCGTGTTTCACACCCTGTCGTCCGGGCTCTTTTAGGAATACGGTTTTTTTGGAAAAATCATCGCGTCTCGCTTCCAAGTCTTCCCCCACCCACACACACACACACACACACACACACACGACACACACACACACAACACACACACACACACACACACACACACACACACACACACACACACACACACACACCACCCGGACCCGGAGTGTGACATCAGTGACACCTCGTCCACGTTGCCGTGGTTTCTTCCCGTTGCCGTGGTTTCTTCCCGTTGCCGTGTTCTCACGATGACTCCCCCCTCCCCCAACACTACACATGCACTACTCTTAACGTCCAATTTGAAACGACGGAGGATGCGATTGGACGTCCTGGTCGTCGCTCGGGGCAACGCGCTAGTACCCCCGTTCTGCTCGTGAGGTCATGGTCCGCAGGTCACACACGCCGCCCAATGGGAGGAGTTCTCTGTTACTCTGTATTAACACAGACGTTTGTATCGCTGACATATCTGCTGTCTATTCACAGTGCGTCCTCGTTAGGAAGCCTTGCCCTGGTGTGTGTGTGTGTGTGTGTGTGGTGTGTGTGTGTGTGTGTGTGTGTGTGTGTGGTGTGTGTTGTGTGTGTGTGTGTGTGTGTGTGTGTGTGTGTGTGTGTGTGTGTGTGTGTGTGTGTCCCCTCCCCAACACACACATCCAAACCCATCTCAACGGTCACCTCTGTCAGTTTGACCCGCCCCCTCTCTCTCCTACAGTTGTGGGTACAACGCCACATAGACCATAAAGAGAGCCTGCTCTCCCCTTTAAGAGCTGAGCCTCAGTTATTGTACATCCAGAGCCCTCTCCCCTTTTAGAGCCTTCCTCTCCCCAGGCAGAGCGTGGTAGTGGCCCTTCATCGGGACCAAAGCCTTCCATGTGTTTGAGATCACTGCTCTGAACGGCCGGAGGCTTTAGCCGCAACAAAGATGGACGTTGCAAATGTGTTCCCGCCAAAACCATGGCGGGACCGGAGCAGCTCTCAGCAGCATCAGAGGGGAGGGTGGGCTGGCTGAACACCGGTCAGTTAGAGGGGGTCCCCCACACCTGGGAACCATCACCGGCCTTGTCGCACTTTGCGTGACAATTCTTCGTCTTTTTTTTCGTCAGTGCATTTTTATTTATTCGATTTTTCACTATTTGATACGTGTCAGACGGATATATTAAACAGAAGTGGACAAAACCAGAGACATGTTTGAAAAATTCCCCAATGTTTAGAAATGGCCCGGATGGAGTGACTTGATTTGCGGTGTGATGTCCTTCTTTCCTCCTCCTCCTCTTCCTCTTCCTCCTCCTCTGTCTTGGCTGGAATGAGTTCCTGTCTTTTCTTACCCGGCCAGCCCGCGAAGGTGACGCTGTGATGACACTCATGCGTGTGTCTGTGCGTGCACGCTTTCTCTACCAGTCACATTTCTTACACGAGTCCTACTCTAAAGCGCACACACACACACACACACACACACACCATTCAACACTTACACACACTACTACCACACACACCACACACACACCACACACACACACACACACACACACATACACACACAGTAATTTCCCACACAGAAAAACAGGCAGCCAACGCTGCATTTAAGAAAGGTTCCCTTTCGCTTTCGTTCGTTGTGTGTGGTGTGTGTGTGTGTGGTGTGTGTGTGTGTGTGTGTGTGTGTTGTGTGTGTGTGTGTGTGTGTGTGTGTGTGTGTGTGTGTGTGTGTGTGTGTGTGTGTGTGTGTGTGTGTGTGTGTGTGTGTGTGTGTGTGTGTGTGTGATGACAAACATGTCAGCCCGTAAGGATCTGCTGACAAATTTTTAACTGGAATCCAAAATCATCTGGGTTCCTACCTGACAGGGGAAATGTAAGAGAGTGTGTGAGTGTGTGTGTGTGACACGGGGAAGAATGAGAGGAAGCCCTCTCTCACCCTCTCTCTCTCTCGCTCCCCGCACTCAACCACTATAATCAGACCATCTGCGGACTGCAAGGTGATAAAAGGATTCAGCTATTGTCACGGTTACCGTTGGATGACAGTGTCCGGACCGACAACGTGGGTCACTGTTGTTGACCCCTGACCCCCCCCCCCCCCCCCCCCCCCCCCCCCCCCCACCCACCCCCACCCTCGAGTGTTGTTACAGTACGCTTTCTGTCGGTTGATATGTGTTTGGCTTTTCCCAGACCCACTCTGATATCAAGGGAAGCTTCTTATGCGTGCGTGTTAGTGTGCACGTCTCTGTGCGTGTAACGTGTGTGTCCCCAGAATACATTTAGGGGTGGCTCGCCTCCCCCCCGACCTGTTGTCGCGCTATAGATGGCGTGACGGCCCCCCTCGGGGGAGGGGGGGGGGACAGACGTCCTCTGTGGCTTCACGCCGGCGGCGGATCCGTTTTCCGCAGCGCGCACGTACGCATCTGTGTGCGACTGCTCACCGTGTCGTGCTGTCTGGTTCTTTCTATAACTGGGGCTTCAAAGAGGAAATGTGTGTGAGTGTGTATGGGTGTGTGATCTGTGGCTGGGATGGGAGCCTTACATCTGTGCTCTGACTGTTCACAGAGCACCCCCTGTACCGTGTGTGTTGTGTGTGTGGTGTGTGTGTCCGTTGTGTGTGTGTGTTGTCTACGTGTGTGTGTGTGTTTGTGTGTGTGTGTCGTGTGTGGTGTGTGTGGCTGCTGTGTGTGTGTGTGTGTGGGTGTCTCGTCACTGTGTGTGTGGTTATACCGTTTCTCAGGTCGCGGTGATTTTTCGGGGAGTGCGTTAGCCAGGGTTGGTGCAGCCGGTCTCAGTTGATCTGAACGTGCTCTCAAGCCTCCGCTAAAGACTGACGACTGTTCATTTCGAGCCCAATGATTTCTATGAATATTTTAAGATTGCTCAAACTGATTGTGTGTAATTGCAAAACCATGGAAATTCAATAAAAAAGAGGTATTTTTACACAAGACGTTGCGTGTCCCGGCCGGTCTTTCATGTGTCTTTGGTCGTCGGCCGTCTAGGCGTCGGAAATGGAAAGAATATTCTTTTGTTTTGGTTTTTTCGACCCGATGGTAAAAGCCGGCGTGCCGAGACGGGACGGTTTGTTCCCTGCGGCGGGAGAAACCGCGAGCCGGCGGAGGGCCAAAGAGATTCTATCACACACACACACACACACACACACACACACACACACACACATCTATATACATGGGGAGGAGAGGTGTCTGTGGGGCCTAATGCAGGGAGAATGTTCTATATTAAATTATACTCACACTCAGAGGTATTCACCGCCTGGCCCAGCGGTGCCCTGTTCCAGCCAATCTCGGCATTTGTACAGTAAACATATGTTTTCATGCCATGTCCCTCAATAACTTTGGTCGAGATGGGACTCGAACCGGCACCCCAGTCCATGTGCAAACCAGAGACATGTTTGAAAAACTCCACATTGTTTAGAACGTTGAGAAACGGTCCAGCGTAAAAGTCCACCGTCCAAACACGGTCCCTGACCTTTGAGAGAGGCCTTGGGTTGGGTCGGCCGACCTCAGACCAGCCCATCCCATTATTTTCTTCAGATA
Source organism: Melanogrammus aeglefinus (assembly GCA_900291075.1). Taxonomy (NCBI): domain Eukaryota; kingdom Metazoa; phylum Chordata; class Actinopteri; order Gadiformes; family Gadidae; genus Melanogrammus; species Melanogrammus aeglefinus. The sequence continues at coordinate 5,508 of OLKM01001170.1, read as the reverse complement.
TAGAATTTGCGCCAACATGCTGCATTTTCAATAATTTAGCAAAAGTTTCAGTATGACGTTTTTCTCTGGAGGTTTTTGTTTGCTTCCCTGGAAAAAAATATATCAGCAGAATATTAAGTGTGGACTCATCAACCTGCCTCAGTTCCTTATTTAAATGGAAGAGCCGCTATTATTCTCAAGAATAAAAGGTAGCCTATATTTGAATGGAAGCGGGTCACATTGCTGCATTCAAACCAACTGTAATGTTTAATTGACTCACAAGTCAGTCAACTGCCTGAAATAATAGAAAAGCGAACACAATATTTTCCCTGCACATATATCAGTTTGTCGTAAAAGACGGTATTACTATCATTTGTATTGTGGTAGTTTCCCGCCCGTTTAAGTAAATCGGAACTTAAGACTCTACTACCAATTCCTCCAGCCTATATCACATTAAGGTTAAACAAAGGTACCTGTGACCCCGATATGAGGAATAGGTAGCTTCAGAGTACTGATGGTTTGGGTCAGTACTCCCATCACACAGGGGGCGCTGTGGAGATACTCATTAGCACTAAATAGCATCAGCTGGGGCTGCAGGTGGACCTCAGGTTGTGAGACTGAGTGGAGTCTCTGGTAGTGGCTCTGGAGGTGAGACTTGTAGGATTAACACGCAAGGATTTGTTCAAGACACTGCTATGAGAGGAAGTTTGGTTGTAAAAACACGATGGAGATGAACGCCTGGAATCAAGGCGCGGGCTGGTCACCTGGACTGATGGCTCACCCACCGAGACGAGGTCCCGGCGCGGAGTGTCACTGAGGGAGAGCTGTTGGCCTACGGGGGCAGTGGACCTGTGGTGAGTACCTCTCAACTAACCCCGTAGTTAGGTGAGATTGCACTCACCCAGGGAACGCTTAGGAACATGCCTCAAGTTCATCTCATCAGGTAGGAACAGGCCTTAGGTCACGGGCTGACTACCTGGAGGAATAACGAGGTGGTAACAAGACGTTCTCCTGAACTCTTGGAGGACCAAAGGAAGATATGTTGAGGATCCTCACAGCCTGAGAGGATCCAACCCTCGAGCTGAAACCAACACATCCGATTGGAGAGCCACGCGGTATTGGAAGCCTATGGTGGCATTTATTTAGCATGTAAGTTGTGCATCTAACCTGACATTTTCGATCAGACACTGGTCTGAAGATCAGGTGGTACCAAAGTTTTTGATCATTTGGATTTAGGTTGATTCCAAGAAAATCGTGATAGTATTCTCGACCGATCATGACATAACAGATACTCTGTGAATACCTAATAATCCCCTCAATAACAATAAGTATCCACAGATACTCTGAGTACCTAATAATCCCCTCAATAACAATAAGTATCCACAGATACTCTGAGTACCTAGTAATCCCCTCAATAACAATAAGTATCCACAGATACTCTGAGTACCTAATAATCCCCTCAATAACAATAAGTATCCACAGATACTCTGAGTACCTAGTAATCCCCTCAATAACAATAAGTATCCACAGATACTCTGAGTACCTAATAATCCCCTCAATAACAATAAGTATCCACAGATACTCTGAGTACCTAGTAATCCCCTCAATAACAATAAGTATCCACAGATACTCTGAGTACCTAGTAATCCCCTCAATAACAATAAGTATCCACAGATACTCTGAGTACCTAATAAATACCAGACTCTCGCCGCAAACAAAGAACATAAGCAGCACTAGAGCGGGGGGTGAATAAACACGACACCAGGCGGGGAAGGGGAGGCTGAGGCGCACATGTAGCAGCAAGGCGTCACCACAAGCGCACGCACGCTAGCAGTGACCTCGCGGTAACACAAAACACACACGCGCGCAGAGAAACATGTGCGTGCACACACAGAGACACACACACACACAGAAATATTTGCGTGCACAAAAAACACTCGCACTTCAATTCTTGCATGCAAACACACACTCGCACGTACACACACACACACCCGTAAGACCACATAGACACACACGGCAACATGCGCCCCAGGGCCATGCACGTTGTGATGCGTTGTGTGTTTTGACGCACATCCCCCCCCACCCCGTCCTCCTCCTCTCCGGGGATGGGGTGGGGGGGGTTATTTTTAGCACCAGGGCCGTATTCCACGCAATAACTTCCTTCCTCTGTGGCTCATCTCCTTGTTTCCCAGAGTGGCGCACACTTCACACCAGGCTGAAGCCCCCCCCACCTCCACCCCAATCACACTCCCTCCACCCCTCCCCACCTCCCCCACCACCATTCATCCCCCCCTCCAATTGTCACAATCACAACCCGCACCATCCCCCCCCGTCCTGCGGTTCGAGGTCGAGGTCGTAACAATATAGAAGAGGGAAAACACAACACTTGGATTCCAAATGCAATCACCACACATTTGCTTACCACGTTATGGTGCGTGTAGATATTTATGCTTGAGTGTGCGTGCTTTGTGTGAGTACTTGACTGAACAAATAAGAGGGAAACACACACTTGATTCCAATGCATCACCACACATTTGCTTCCACGTTTGGTGCGTGTGTATTTATGCTTGAGTGTGCGTGCTTGTGTGTACTTGACTGAGATTGTAAGGAGTTCCCAGAGTCTTATTTACAATCTTGGTCCACTGAAGGACGAATTAACTCAATGAAACATTAAAGAAGTAAATCAACTTGATTTGAAGTACAGGCCTGTACTGCATATCTGTTAACTGCTCTACCTAACTACTAGTATTTATTATTTCACCTGTGCGTGTTCCCAGTGTATAGGAAAAGATTTAATATGTTTTGACCACAAACCTCAGGGCATGGAAAAAAGAAATCTTCTGTCATCCTGTGCTGGAAAAGGACTTTTCATGGTACTTCAAAGACGTGGATTATTTAAGGGGGTGTGTGTGTTTGCATTTGTGTGTGTGTGTGTGTGTGTGTGTGTGTGTGTGTGTGTGTGTGTGTGTGTGTGTGTGTGTGTGTGTGGGTCACCCGTGTGTGTGTGTGTGTGTGTGTGTGTGTGTGTGGTGTGTGTGTGTGTGTGTGTGTGTGGTCACCCAGCCCCCAGGTCACCCCCCCCCCCCCCAGTACATGAGGCCAATCACGTGGACATCCGCCCTCCCGACGGACAGCGCTTCTCACGCCCGCGGTGGTATTTTTACCCACGCTTACAACCTGCTGCCCCGCGTGTGAACCAGGAATGTGTTTTCTCTCCGTCTCGGAGCGTCACGCTACAACCTGCTGCCGCGTGTGAACCAGGAATGTTGTTTTCTTCTCCGTCTCGGAGCGTCACTGGGCTTCCTCCTCTCGCTCTCGTCTGATTGCTGTCTCTCGCCCGTTCATCCCACCGTGCGGAGATGCTCTTCGCTGCGCTGGACGGAGATTACAGCCAGCTGTTCCCGTCTGCTGCTTAGCGTTTCAGCCATCACACGTTCTCATGGACACACACGCACCCACATACGCATTAAAACATATTTCCAAACACATGCATCATTTTTCTTTGCTGGCAAAGTGAAACAGACACTTTTTTCCAAGCTCAGAGTTGGTAAGAGGCCTCAGCTGTTGGGGTTGAAGTAAATTGTCTCAAAATGATGCATTGAAATATAATGAAAGGCCCCCTTATTAATGAAGTACGGTCCTGGATTTCCTGGATCAATAAAGGTTACATTTAAAAAACTGAGAGATAGTTATATTTAGTGATAGCATGTTTTACCGTGACTCCTCCACATCGGGGGAGCAAATCACGTGACTTCAGGTTGTGTATAAAGAAAAAAGGGTCTACTTTCTGTACATTGGTAGTTATTTTCTCTCCCAGTCGGCCTCCCCCCACGGGGGGACAGGGCTGCGCCCGTCCCCCCGTGCTGGTGCCGGTCCGCAGCAGGTACCGGGCCGCGCTGGTTCATGTTTAGATCCACATAGCGTGCGTGCTGTGTTGGCTTAGCGTGACCTGGTTTGAATTTCAGAATATAAGCGACTGGCTTCCCATACTGACAGCTGATGATGTCATGGAAACTCTGCTGACTGCACTTAAAAAAACGGAAAAAATGTAGAATGATTTGTAATGAAGTGCAGCCCCCCTTTGGGGGAGAGAGGAACGGGGGGTGGCAGGGTTTGGGGGCGAGGTAGGGTTTTGAGTAAGGGGAAGAAAGAAAAGGGGTGAGGGAGGCTGTGGGGAGGACAGGGGGGAGGAGGATGGCTTGGGAGGGGGACTCACGGCCTGAAGGTATACCTGAAGTGAACCTGAGCAGCCCCCCGTGCCCCAGACCAGACGTACCCTCCTCAGAGGAACCAGAAGCAGCCCTAACACACTCCCGTGTCTAGCAGCCAGTGGGTGCATGTGTGTTTTCTCCTCCTTGCAGACGTTGTATTCAGGGTACGAGGGGCCTCCAACGGGGCCCTAATACGTGTTCACATCCCGGGGGGGGGGGGGGGGCTCACTGTAAAGGCATCAGGCAGCGCAGAACGCCGGCCGGCCCTGACATGGAGGTGTGCTGTTGGCTCGGTGAGGGGAGGGGCCTGGTTTACGCCAGGGAATAGGTCAGCGTGGTCGGACCAACGAGTGGACGTGATTCCTCTGAATTGTGTGTGTGTGTGTGTGTGTGTGTGTGTGTGCGTGTGCTTGTGTGGGAAGGCTGCTGCACCTGTGTCGAAGTGTGGGCGTGATAATGTGAAATGTGTGTGTGTGTGTGTGTGTGTGTGTGTGTGCGTGTGCTTGTGTGGGAAGGCTGCTGCACCTGTGTCGAAGTGGCGGGAAAAAATAGGAAAACAGGATGTGAGCCTCAAACAACATCCTCTTCCCTTTCGCCCCTCTCTCTTCCTCCCCCCCCCCTTCCTCCCGGAGAGATGAAACGACGAGGTGCCGTCAGGCGCTTCGCTTCCGCTGCTCATCTGCATACTGCCGCTCCGTCCGGCGTTCTGATCCCGGAGCCGTCTGACCCCCCCCCCCCATGGGCAGGGCGGGGCGTTGACTCAAGGTGCCCCCACGGCCACGCAGCCCGCCTTGAATCTGAGAATAGATCTGTTGTTCCCCGATGAGTCAGTGTGGGGTCCTCCCTTTGGGGAAATTTTGAATGATGACATTAGAAAAACCCTGGGAGTCGTACTGCTGACGGAGCAAATACATATATATATATTCTCTCTCTCTCTCTCTCTCTCTCTCTCTCTCTCTCTCTCTCTCCAGTTCTACAGCACAATACTTCGGAGACCTATACTCCACAGACTTATGATACTCTCTCTCTCTCACAGTTTCTACAGCACAATACTTCGGAGACCTATACTCCACAGACTATGATACTGCTGATACTGTATATTTATTATGTATATTCATACATACGTATTGTTTATTCTTGTATATGTATCTATATTATGAATGGGGAGTATGCGACACACGGGCTCTGTGCCTTGGTCCGGTCTACTCTTGCTGTAGTTGTTTTGCGGTTAGAAGCGAGGGACAGGAAGTGGCTGTTGTGTACAGGAAGCACTCCTTTAACACTTCTTCTTCCCCTGACCGCACCCAAACACACGCAC
>OLKM01001169.1:145835-148335 GCA_900291075.1 Melanogrammus aeglefinus | reverse complement strand
TAGCTTGGTGATAATTGCTCGGAGCACAGTACACAGTAATTGAGGGTCTAAATGGCCAAGTTTAAGTCGTTCCTGCCGTGTTTCACCACTTCCATCTTCGTACCAATTAAACCTTGTTAAAGCCTGCACGATGAGAAACCCAAGGTGTAAAAGACGGTGACTAGCTGAACACATTGGGGTCATTCTCTTCCGGATTTAATGAGACCCTATAAGATGTGCCTTACCATAATTCCCTGGTGTTGTACAAATTTGTTTTCTGTCATTACGCCAACCTCTCTTGGCTGTCTCTTGAAAATATTATATAAATAGACAAATAGATTCTGACCTCTACTATAGATGGGGACAATTAAGCCTAACTAGGGGGGATATGGGATTAACCCATCTCTGCGTCTACGACAACATCTTTGGCGTTGAAAAGATTCCGCAATTTTACAGCGTTAACAGTGTTAAACCGCTTTACTGCTAGATACAGTAAACGCTGAAAATACCAAGCACTGCCATCAACAAAAAATATCAAATACACAATCTTCGATACCAATGAGGTAAATGAGAAAAATCTAAATGAAATTAAATGTCAACATATAAATACTTTCATGCATAATTGAAAGAATATTGAGCATCTTAGTTGACGCTAATCAGTTTTTTTCACACAAGGTTGTTTAACAAATCTCTCTCAAAGTGATCTCTGGGACAGAGAGTTCAAACACTGCAGGATGTTTTGGAATATTGATTGTTTCATTGGACATGATACCTCTGATTGAACTATGGATTAGTTTACGCACATCTCCCATTAGGACATGGAATGGAGAGCCAGAAGGGGGATGATAGCGGCACAAGACTAAGGGAGATATAGAGACGGGTCCCTGGAGATATCCAACACCACTCTCTCTTTTTTCTACGATCAGCCATACCTATAATCCAAGCATACCCCTCCCCAGCCTAATTTCAAAGTAAGATGGAGGGGATTCCGATTGAATTCCACTTGACTGAAGGGAGATCTGATTTAGCTTCTGAACGCAGCAGCAGCAGCAGCAGCAGCAGCGAGGGCTGTAGCCTTGCCTTATTTTAGATGTGGTGAAATTGGCTTTGGTGCGTTTGATATACTGCTGCCGGTCCGGTGAAGCGTGCTTTGGCTGGGGTGTTTTGCCGTTGCAGTGTGATGTTGGCTCTGACTTGGAGCAAGTCAGATCCAGATCCAGTCCAGGTCCTAAAGCGTTACCATGCATGAACGCGGCTAGCTAGGCTCAAATTGGTGTAATGCTGCTGCTGCTAAGCCTTTGTATTAAATCGAAGTCTGAGTTGGGATCATTGTTTCACAGTATGCATTATAAATTCAGGAACAATTTAAATATAAGTTTTGCCATAAATTAGATCTTAGTTGCTTCTGTGTAATTAACAGAAAATTGTCAGAAAAGATAGACAAGATTAAGAGTCGAGGCATTCCACTGAACATAAGTCTGGGCTATAATTTACACCAAAGTAAACATCACATATGATTACAAAATACAACATGTGAAGATTTGTGAATATAGCATTGTTTATACAGTATACATTACAGGATTTCACCACCTTCAGTGTAAGACTGCACAAATACGGCAAGATGAAGGTGGAAGAAACACAGGAATCAGTTAAAATGCTCCAATAATGAAGTGGCAATGGAACTATCAACACTTTTCTTCTGATCACTGCGGATATTGTTTTAATGACTATTGGTACAAATAGATCACATGGTGTTAATTAAACACAAACACAAACACACACACACACACACACACACACACACACACACACACACACACACACACACACACACACACACACACACACACACACACACACACACACACACACACACACACACACACACACACATAAGGAATGGTGAGTAACTGCAGAAGATAATATAAGTACAATATTAAAAAAATAAAATAAATTATCAATAATAATAATTACTATTTTATTACATTAGTATTCGTTTGAAATCTTTAACACGGATAGACGTGCCTCTCTCGCCATGAACACGTACACACACACACACAATGTATTCATCCCCATCACTAATCACCATGTGTACACACATAAAAACACCACGCGGGTCGATCGATACCACAGGCTTCCACTCTCTCTCCACGCCAACCCACAGACCAATCAATCAACCAAAATCCACAAATAGGCGGACGACAACGGTCTAGAGAGCGGAGAAGAAGAACCAAACAAGCCGTTCATAATGAGTGAGACGACTTGGGGCCGGCAGCTGAGGACCGAGCCCAAGCGCTCCCGGTCGGACAAAGCACTGCCTCCATCACCCACCCTGCAGCCGCTGGGCCTCTCTGTTTTACCTCTCGCTTCCAGTGTTTCTCCCCACCAAGCCAACGGCCAACTAAGTCCCCGGAACAAGGAGGCAATATGGCGGCAGAGTACACCCATGAATGGAAGGGGGGGGATAAGTTGACATGTGGCGTTTTGTGAGGTGAACACGCCCCAACCTCTCGACCACTGA
>OLKM01001169.1:140835-143335 GCA_900291075.1 Melanogrammus aeglefinus | reverse complement strand
GGTGTCTGTGTGTCCCAGTAGCCCATGGCTCTTTCTCTCAGCGGGCCCTGGGAGGACAACCCATTGGGAATGTCTCTCACGTTTGCTGAGAGCTTTTATTTTGAAGCGCGCCCTCTGACTCCCATGGAAAATACCCCATAATAAAGGCTTAGGAGTGTATTTCTCATCAAGGTTTATGGAGGATGTGTTAACTAGTTTAGTTCTGGTTTGGCAACACACTGGCACAATTTTGTGTAAGCAGACTACAGTCTTTGAGAGTCAGTCACACTTTGAGAATGTATGTGATGTATGAAACCCACATGCCCACATATAAAACCCACATGCACGTATACACACACACACACACACACACACACACACACACACACACACACACACACACACACACACACACACACACACACACACACACACACACACACACACACACACACACACACACACACACACACACACACACACACACACACACACACAAAAGAGCAAAAAAAACAAGTTCTCTGTTTGGAGTGAGGCAGGTTGAACTAAGTATGTCCTCGACTTTATTCTCCAACGCATTTTCTAAACAGACTCAGACCCAGTTGAAAATCAAGGTACATCACAAAAATGCACGTACATGAGTCTATTTGTGGGTGAGTGTGTGTGTATGTTTGTGTGTTTGTGTGTGTTGTTGGGGCTCTCGTAATTTCCCAACACCAGCCAGGGCTAAAGTTGTCTTTTTGGTGTGACTCGCGTTGCTTGCGAGAGAATGGAAATAACCCCCAGCCAGACAGACAGCCGCTGGCTTTGAGACGTGGCACACTTCTGCCACCCCCCCACCCCCCCACACACCCCCCTGCGCCGACCCCCCACCTCCGCTCTCTGTGCACCGGCGTTTGTTCTATTTCCTGCCCCTGCACAGACCTACACCCCCACCCCCCACCCACGACCACCGTCCACTATCCGCCCTACACCCCCACCGCCTCCCCGCGCCCCGCTTATCTCTAAGACCCCCTTGAGTACCAGCGTTTTACATTTCTGTTTGTAAAACTGTCAACACTTCCACTGGCTGTACTAACGTGTGATTTAGCACCGACCGAGAGGAAGGATAGTGAGTGAGAGAGAGACAACTGCATGAGATCTTGCACATTCTCAAAGTGGAATATTTTTTCACTACCGACCCCCCATTCCCCCCCACCCCCTCCGTCCGTTCCCTCCCTACCCCTCATCTCGGGCGGCCTTTTCGAATGCGATGTAGTGTTTGCGCGTGTGTGGTCGTGTGTTTGCGATGTTGCAATGCATGTGTGCGTGTGTGCGTGTGTTTGCATGCGTGTGTGTGTGTTTGTGTGAATGTATGTGTGTGTGTGTGTGTGTGTGTGTGTGTGTGTGTGTGTGTGTGTGTGTGTGTGTGTGTGTGGAGGGAGCATTGTTATTTTATTTATTTTTCTGTTGGCTCCATGTTTCCGCAAAGCGTCTTGGAAAACACGTCATCAATTTCATCGATATGTAGATTTAAGATTCCAAAAAAATAAAGCATTTCAAAGTATGATAAAAAGGATGGAGGGGACCAGTCCTAATGCCCGACTTTTGGGTTAAGATATTCCTGAGTGTATAAAACATTCTGGATTTGTTCGAAAATAAACAGATCTAAAACTTGATAAACACCCCCCCACCCCCACCACCACCACCTCCTATAATGCTCTCCTGGCAGCAAGGAAGAGAGAAAACACACACACACACACACACACACACACACACACACACACACACACACACACACACACACACACACACACACACACACACACACACACACACACACACACACACACACACTAACACACACACACACACACACACACACACACACACGCACGCACGCACACACAAAAACAACAGGTTCAGAAATTAATTGGATTAGTGTGCAGAGCTGAATTGTGTGTGAAATTTACACCTGCCACACTGTTCGCAAATCATCAACCCGCAATAGCTAATAAGTACCTGGGGGTGGTGGGGTGGTGATGTGGGGGTATCTGAGGGGATCTATATGGGGCGGGAGGGGGGGGAAACATGGCGGCAAGGCCCTTCCACTACATTGACAGATTCCACTGAGGGATGACATTCATGCACACACAGCTGATTCACATGACTCACCCACTGTGCTCACACACACACACACGTACACACACACACACACACACAAACATGCCGGCTTACACAGACACACATACACTCACACACACACAACACACATATACATATACACACACACACAGACACACAAACATGCAGGCTGGCACAAACGCACACATCCATACACACACATATGCATATGTGGACGAAACATTTACGGACACACACATACACATACACGAAGCACATGCACACTAAACACAAAGGCATTATGTGGCTCTATGTTCGCACACATTTTCCACGTCCGACCCAAGATGGAGACGCTTCGAGAATGAGGCGATAGAACCTCTGACACTGACAAAATGGAGAAAATGAAACAATGATCACA
>OLKM01001169.1:63068-135568 GCA_900291075.1 Melanogrammus aeglefinus | reverse complement strand
CTTGCATCAGTCTGTCAAAAGTTTACCAACTTGGCATCGGCTTTTAGTGATGGCATTGGCTACCGCATTTTCACAAGAAATTGCCTCACGGTTGAACCTATATCATAGGGTAGGCTTACATGCTACAACACCCAGCAGCCGCTCTGTTAGGTTGGCACTCCCTCTAGAGGTGACATGTGGTAAATTAAGCGACACGCGACACACCGGCCTCGTGCTATACTTCTATGTTCCTGACCCCCTCTCTAGTCTTGACCTTAACCAGCAGGTTAGCTTTGAGATGTAGCCTACGTTGCTGGAAGTCTCCAAAATGTGTTTATACTGACCAGCTTCTCCAACAAGTGCTTCATTTGGTAAGAAGAGTTTTACTGTCCTCTTTAATGTCCTTCTTTAATAAAATTTAACTATGATTGTAGGCCTATATTAACAACACTGCGAAGGCAAACCTTCACCACATCCTTAACAACTGACAGGGGAAACGATGTGAACAACACTATATATATTTCAGTAGGAATAAATAATAAGAGAAAAGCAATTTAGAGGCTCATGTCTGTGCTTATCATTCAAAAGTGTAAAAGTGCCCTCTAGTGGGTGATTTTAGCACCTGCCCCGAGTCGCAACCGAAGAGGATGAACCAATTGGTCTCTTCGCGGTGTTTTCTCGGTCAGCCACACTACTGTGCTAATTGGGGGGCATTTTCAACATAGAAATATCAGCATAACACCTAGTGTCTAACACAGTTGGAGAACATCTCTTGTTTTCCTCCAGTTTACGAGGCTGTTAATTGGCTGTGAGGTTAAAATGACCTCACTGGGCCGCTCACAGCTTTAATAGCGACAGCAAGACCCACCAAATTCCTATACACATGTGCTAAAGAAGGGACAATAAGGCGTAGGTAAGAGATAATTGAAATGGTTGGAAAACGAATGGAGCATAGCAGTGTCCTGCGGTGATACTGCTGAAGGAGCTGGGTTGACTACGTGCCATTTACTTTATTGCAAACATGCCCTGAGGATTCCACCTTTATTATTATTACCATTTTCCTCCAAACACTTAGAGCAGAATATATAACAGCACACTAAAGGGGATAATAGCTAGTTTATGTAAATGGATGAATGTAGATAAAATGCATTGAAACAAATCATTATTCTTTTGTCTGGGGAGCAATAATCACTCACGGAATAATGCTATCGCTACAGTTAGAGTAATGGAGAGTCACAGAAATCCACCGACTGTGTGCTCCTCTCTATTGATGGTGAGGCGTATTTATTGTGGCTGGTGGAATCATAAGGTGACCAGGCGACCAGCTGACTCCAAGCTGGCCCAGAAAGAGAGCTTCCTCCCTCGTCCACCATGTGTTCCACCCTCCCATTCCTCTATCCATGCCTCTGCCCCCTTGCCACTCCATCTTTCCATCCCTCCCTCCCATGACTGTCTCCCGTCGTTAGTACCCACAACCCCCTCTGGCAACCTAAAAGCTTGCTGGCGGCTCCTAGAGGAAAACAATTACCGGGAAGGCGGAAAACAACAACAACATGGAAACATCTGCCCGTGCCGGCCGGGGAAGGGGGGGACGCGATGCCTGGGCCAGTGGGTCTCTGTTGGGTTAAACACAAGAGGCCTGGCTGCCCAGAAGCAGGGAACCGGCGACCACATGGGGTCTTCCTCCTGCCTAGCATGGCCCGTACAGTAGTCGCCTGCCCGTCCACCTGCTGGTCTGCCGGTTTGTCTGCCTGTCTGTTGGCAAACGCCAATCTGGGCGTCTCAACACAGACGAGGGACCGCCTGTTGGAGCAGTTGTTCCATTTGGGTGAATTCCCTTCTGCTTGGACGTACACGGCGCATCACCATGGCTCCTCCGGTTTGAGCCGGGCAGGGAGGGAGGCAGGAAGACTTGGAGGGAGGGAGGGAGGGAGGGAGGGAGGGAGCCCCGGAGCTGGGCAGAGAGGGAAGCCTCCCTGTCTCCCTCCCAGTCTTCCTGCCTCCCTCCCTGCTGGCACCCCTCCCTGCTGGGAGGGGTGCCAGCAGGGAGGGAGGCAGGCAGAAAGGGAGGGAGGCAGGAAGACAGGGAGGGAGACAGGAAGACGGGCAGTGAGGCAGGGGGACAGGGAGGGAGCCAGGAAGACAGGGAGGGAGACAGGGAGGGAGACAGAGAGACAGGGAGACAGGGAGGGAGACAGGGAGAGAGGGAGGGAGACAGGGAGGGAGACAGGGAGACAGGGAGAGAGGGAGGGAGACAGAGAGACAGGGAGGGAGACAGTAAAACAGGGAGAGATGCTGAAAGACAGGGAGGGAGACAGAGAGGCAGGCAGTGAGCAGGAAGACAGGGAGGGAGGCAGGAAGTCCGGCATGAGGGAGACAGGGATGGATGATTCCAGATTATTTTGGGATCGATTCGACTCAGATTCCGTGTAATGTAATTTGTGTAATCGATTTGATATGAAAAATGGATCAGACCAAAATACTCAAGCAAAGATTCGTACAGATAGGCATTTAAATAAAAATACACAACTTAAAAACTCACAAAAATGTATTTGATTTCACAGTTTGTAGTCGAGACTCTCGCCTTAGTCAACTCCAATTTCATTTATTTTTAGAATCGATTCCTAGAATGGACGTGATGACATCAAGAATGGACTTTAGTCGACTCTTCATGCTGTTGTGACCAATGATTGATTAATGAATGCACAAATAGCCTGGCAACTTTTGATGAAGGACTTTAGTATTTGACATTTTAGAAATGACGGAATGGCAGCATTTTTATAAATGACTCTCAAAATACTAAAATCGGCAGCCTTTTACTTTTAGGAGCCTGGAGTTACAGAGGACCTTTTCAACAACCGTATATGTTGCCATCTTGTGGCTAATGTGAAATTCACTGCTTTCATTAGCTGCTACGGCACAGCTGTTTGCGGGGTCTGCAAGGCAAGGGGCAGCAGGCAGGGTGTTGCAAGCAGTTTTCTTTTCAACCCATTGATGAAAACAGGCTAACTCTTAATTAATGTATTTATGCACTTTTGTTAAAAAAAACAATCAAACCAAAACAAACATATATATATATAGCATACATGCTATATATTTTCTAAATAGCCTAAACATGTGTAAACTAAGGGAAATAAATATACAATAGGCTATGAAATTGCATACACTTACTTTTCTATCATCTATCTATATTATTTAATTATTCTGATCTACATATAATATTTATATATAAGTCTTTAGGCCTACCTGTTTTCTAACTCATACGGAACACCACATCATCACCGGGAATCATCCAACTTCTCAATCACCTTCATTTGATGTCACCTGTTCTACAGGAAGGGGCTGGACACCTCCTCCATGCTCGAGCTCCATGGGAACCGGAGGCTTTTGACAAGAGCTCGGTCGAACCACCGTGCGGGAGAGGGATTTGTGAAAGCTCGCGGGGACACGCCCGCCGCGATAACAGCAGTTTGTGTGGCTGGCTGGGTCCTGCGACGAGTAGTCCGCGATGATGACTGATGGTTAAACGGTCTTTGCTGACGCCTTGGCTAGTTTGGATGGAATAACTTCTCTCACGTTGTTAACTGATAACTAAACTAACTGGTTGCTTGCCTTCATCCCGACGGCTTTAGCTTCCCGGCGGCGGTGCAACAGCAGCGAGATGTAAAGCAAGTTCACTACCGTATGTTGATATGCTTCTGACATAAAGAGGAGAGGAGAAGTGAGAGGTATTTTGCAATTATATACAGTCTTGCTGTGTTCGAAAGCTGTCGTTATTCGCTATTGAAGCAAATATATCGTCCTCAAATAATATTGCAAGCAAATTGCAGGTGGGAAATTCGTGCAATTGTCACAAACGAAACTCGTTGAGTTTTTATTTGAAACTACAACTGTACAATTTAATTTGTTTAGATGTAGGGCAATTCACAAAGAGGTCCAGATGTAAATGGATTTGCATAAGCGTCCAAGGCTCAATATGATGCAATGTAAGCCAGTGAATGCATACAGGGCAAATCACAAGCGACCTCAAAATATTTATTTATCAACCCTTCACCAGTTCACCTTTGCCGACCGTTTTTATTTATGCATGATCTGGATGAAGTGTTTTTCCCGTAACGAAAAAAAATGCATGAATCCTATTGCAGATGATGACGTCCTGGGAAAACAATTGCTAACTTGCGTGCTGTCACTTTGGCTGTCACTAATTATGTGGCTGTGCTGCATCGGTAACAGGCTCTGTTGAGTGTAGGCTACTGCTGTTTACAAGCCTGTTTAATATTCCAAAGCATGGGGATGCTTTGCAATAGGTCCTTGGGGCATGCATTTATTAAATTGCTCATTTCACTTGAGTGAAGAGGCAATCGACCTCATAACTTATTGATGACCTTAGAATGTGGTCATCAATACTTATGAATCCAGTCCAAAACCCTCCCCCTGTTCTAGCTTCAGACAGCCACTTTTATTATTGGGTGCTGTGTACATGTTCTTCCATCAGGGTGTTCTTCTGCAGTATGAAGCAAATTCAACTTTTAACGGTTAAACAAGCAAAGCTCTGTTGACATGCATCTTTACCGGATTAACTGTCCTAAATCTAAACTCAAGTCTTCCTCTGTCTGCAGAGATTCAAGAAACTATTTGAGAACTGTCTTAGGAAAAAACATCCTAATCACAGCCTATTGCTAAAGGGAGAGCGCCGTAATAGGCATTTGTTTAAAAAAAAATGGCACTGTAGTCGTTGTATTCTTCCTTTATCTCTGTCTCTGTTGCCCTTCTTCCCATGTCTTCCTTTATCTCTGTCTCTGTTGCCCTTTTTCCCATGTGTCTGTCCAAAATGTAATTCCACTCTTCCACACACCAATGTGGGTCTGAAATTGCTAGACCAATTAGCAAAACGCAATTTGTGTGGAACCTCTCAGTTCCTTTACTAGTTCCAAGGGGCGTGATCAATTGGCGTGGACCAAAAGGCCTCCGGAAGCATTGGATAGACGTATGCTACTACCAATCAGAGCGACGAAATGTGTGCCCACATATGTGGCAGGGCTCTAGTTTGTTAGCGAAAATGCCTCGATGGCCCTCCGGTAGCACGCCCCTCTGTACAGTCATCATATTAATCCCGCCCCATGATAGATGAACGGTTGTGATTGGTCCAGTTGAGGAATCTGTTTGAATAGGAGGGGGAAGATTCCTCATATGCCAGAGGAAATAAAACATGAGGACCCCTATATAAATCCCTCTCTCCAGAGTCTTGGCCTCTTAGTACCACAGTACTAGTTCAATGAAGTTATAAGCAGCCCAATGGTTTGACAGGCTCGTTAACGGCACTGTCAAACAGTATCACAGGAAGCACCTGCTCGTCAACCGTCCTTCTGTCTACACAAAACAATTCACAATTCACAGTACAATAACAGCTACAACTTCTCTGAATCCCTCAATATGGTAATATTAGCAGGGCTGTCTTTTCTTTGACAAGGCACAAACTTTATTTTACTAACGGGCCCTTGATCCTGTGCCATCCCGCTGTGTATTGTCTTTATATGTAGACTACAAAGCAATAAGCCATATTTTTCTTTGCATTTCTTTTTTACTGCATCTAGGCATATTTTTGCATATATGCGCCTTTGAGTATATGCGTGGCAGTGAGTTTGATGTTTGTTTGTCCATGTGACGATTTAAAAGAACAACACCATAATGACTGCACCTGCATCCATCCGCACAAACTCTCCTCCTTTAAGCGCGCTCTCCCTGTCATTCCTCCTCCCTGGCCCTCCCCGCTCCTCTGCAGGCAGTGCTGAGGAAGATGGAAGTGCAGAGCGATGTTCAGCATCTCGAGCCTCTCCCCCCCGCCGCCGCCTCTCCCCCGTCGGGGGCCAATCAGCGGAGTGAGTGTGAGGAGGGACACGGGGACACCGGGGCCTCCGCTGACAGCCACAGCGAGGACACTGCAGCCAGCCAGAGAGACGAGAAGAAAGTAAGACCGGCTGCTCGTCGCTGCATGTCCCCCATGGGTCCGCAGGTGTGTGTGAGTGCTATATGTATGTGTGGTGTTCCCTATAGCAGACCCCTATGCATCTGAAGGGGGTGTGTGTGCGTGCGTGTGCGTGCGTGCGTGCGCCCGCGTGTGTCCACGCTGTTTCGACATGCTGATGCCATCCCAATGCCTGATCCTGATGCGTTTCGTGATTTCCAGAGCAAAAATACTTTTAACATTTGTACTTTAACACTTTTCTAATTATATTATCCTTGGTGTATCACCGAAAGCCTTAAGTTCCTGATGTGAACAGGAAAACATCAGAAAAACTGGTGTGTCACACTTCCAAACTGGCTGGAGGAAAGGGCCGCTTTGGGCTTCTCTCGCCGCAGTGTGCCCAGAGGGCTCAGTCGGAATAGTCAAACTTTGATTTGAGAGCGTCCCGCTGTCTTTATTTCAGGATGAATCAGTTGGAAGCAAGACTTCTGAGGGATTATGCGTGTTTGCGTGACAGCCCAAGGAAAAGGCTTCAATACCGACAAGGTGAAAGTAGACCACTCCTGCCTTCCTGAAACACCCCACACATAGCAGTGACTGTATAGCGTACCCTGTGGAAATAGGGTACGCAGCTGTCTTCGACAGCGGTTCAACAGCCTATGCGAACACTGCAGTTTAGATTGAGATTCTTTCTGGTTCTAGTAAGGATTCTCACTCAGCATATTTGCCCTTAGTAAAGGGCGTGTTGCTTTGGCTTGATGACAACAGATGTTTTGAGTGTCATTCAACTGTTGTCCTTACATCCTTTCACGCCACTGAATGGACCCACGCAAAAACAGCAGCAGGCCTTTGATCTTTAGTCCAGAAGGGGAATGTGGCGCTCTGTTATGTTGCAAGGACAACAGTTATAGATGCAAATGCACAGTTGTCGGGAGCACAGTTGGGAGCTGTGCATTTCAAATGGTGCTCATAGATGCCAGCAACCGGCACTCTGTGAGCCTGTGCATGCTGTTGCTCGTATGTTTGTGACTCTCAAACATGCCCGCCCTCTAGAGCCCGCCTCTCTAGCACTCGCCCATCTCCAATGCTTCAGTCATGCCTGTTGGGTTAGAGCTTGAGAGAGTAGTAGAGGCCGTATATAGGTGTCCCAGCAGAGCCCGGGTAGGGATTAATGCTACAGAAAACATTACCTATAAAGGGATGAAAAAGAAACTATTACCGGTTAGCTCTGACCTGTTTCATTCAAGCGAGTCTGCACATGCAAATCCTGACTTGAATAGATATTAAGCTTAATTTAGATGTCCACACTTACTCAAACGTTATCTTTCTAATTATGTGTTATGTTGTACTATCTGACAGGAGAAAGGCTATAAAAGAGTTGGGCCATTGGATTTAAAATACAAGACCAGGGTTTTTGCGTGTGCAGAAGTGAATACGTTTACTTGCATGCGTGTGTGTGTGAGCGAGTGCAGGCAGATGCCTTTTGTGAATGCGCATTTGGTTCGCTCAATTCAGCAGAGGACAGCGGCAACGACACCTCTGGCACTATAAATGCAAGGTGGCCTGCAGAACGGAGCGGTGGCTCAGCTGGATAGCTGGCGGCGCACGGGGGCGAGGCTACGTGGGCCGGTGCGTTATCGATTTGTTTAGACAGAGTTTATTCATCAGACTGTCATTGCTGGAAGCGACCCAATGTAATACCCCTTGTTAAAAGGTTGGCCGCCTCTGGGCCGTCCGCCTGTTTATTAGCTATCTATCATACTGGGAGAGAAGGAACACATAGACACTCCTGGCTACCTCGCTTTGTGGTGTGGGGGCGGCTGGGGGGGGGGGGGGGTTGCTAGGGGTCAGCCATATGAACCACAGTAACCAAGACGCTTGAACCCGACCACAGAGACCGCACCCAACTTTGTTGCATTTGACATTTCTGATGGCTGAATTTAGGAGACAGAAATTAAAATGTTTCTCACCATAGTCAGTGGAGTTGGATAGTGTTATGCTGGTGTTATCCTTTTAAAGATAGAAAAATTTAAGATAAGATAAGACCACTTGGAGTTTAAGATACTGGTCTACGTTCCTTAATAACCATGGTGCACTTGAAGAAGATCACTTAACACCCATTGGCTCCAGTTGAACACTTAAGGAGCCATGTGTATGCTGGGCAAATGTCGAAAATAAAACTGAAGTGACTAGTGTCTAATACTTGATGGGTGAGATGGAGAGCGGGAGAGTGCAACATGAGGTAAAAACTATTGGATTATTTATTTTTGATGTTTTTGGACATTATTTCTCATAAGATATTTTTGGTAGACAAAATCATTAGTGATGTGGATATGATGACTAAGTTCAGCAAGGAATTTAGAGTTCTTAAGACACATAGAGAACAGTTACGTAGTTTTAAGGATCCCTGGCAGGAATTATGTGCAATATCAGCAAATTAAATTTCAGATGGCAACTTTATATTGTTCTACTTCTGAATTATAACCAAAGAATCTGTGAACTTATGAATTTAGTATTTATACTTATATGTCAACAGCTATATTTTTTGAGGGCCTTAATCAAGTCATATCAAATGGTCCAAATTTGATAAACCCTCTTTTATGTGTCGAAAATGGACTCTGCGTCCTCTAATAAAAAAAGAAGATTGCGAGCACTTTCTCAGTGCCCTTCACGCCCAGCTAGGTCACCCTGGACAATCATCCTGGAGTTTAGCTCAATGAGATTCAGCTTTCCTGTTGTTGTCAGCCTGAAGTGCTACATAAGAACAATGGCTGCTAAATGAATACCAATCTAAGAATCAAGTGAGGTCTGTAACCTCAGCCAAGTCTTACTAAGTGGACAGAAGTGGACTGATTTTCTTTGAGCCAGATTACACTTAACAGTACATTTCAGCGGAGATGGCGGCAGGCAAACATGAAACAGCGCTCACAGAGTGCTGCTACTTAGTGGCCCTCATTTATTTCATGTGATGAAATATTGTCAAATAGTTTGATGGCTGTGATTATGAAAGCAGGATTACCAATTCTAAACCACTATTTTAGATTCAAGTGCAGAGTTTCAGTGTAAACTTCCGATATCTTTGTTGAAGAATTAAGTACAGATGCTTATATGCATGCAGCACAGAAGTTTGCTAGAAGGTTTATGGTTTATTTATTTATGCTGTATTGCCGTTACTGAGCCACCATTTTCCGAGTTGACTCGTATAGTATTGGACAAATCCAAATCACAGATGAGGATTACAATATCTGCGGCAGGCTACAGAAGATGGTAAAGACCAGTTTAGGGTACAATACTGTAGGAGGGTGTGGGTGGTGGCTGGTTTAAGCTGCCTCTGGGGCGGGGTGAAGCTGCACACTTGTTTTTGTGCAATCAATGGTCAACGGGTTAAACCAGTGAGTGTGTGTGTGTGTGTGTGCGGTAAAGGTGATGGGGAAGACGGTTGTGGCAGTAGTTATTTTCTCAAAAGACTTTCTTGATACCTGCAGTGATACGGCAGGCAACTAGCAATGCAAATACAATTGTGTATTGATCCCAAACTTTATTGGAATTGAAATGCAATAACAGACGTGAATATACTTAATGTAATATGTTGGGAAGAGCTACGTTTGAAATGTGCTGACAGCCGCTCTAGCAACTTAAACCAGGCATGGGACCACAACACATCGTGATGTTATCCACATAGTCCACAGGTTGAGAAATATAAATACGAAACTCAACAAGTAAACAAAAGTACTGAAGCTTATATCTGCCTCTCGGAATACTCTTTCCCCAGGATGCAAACAAGTTCCTGTGACGTCCTGCTTGCGGCTCACTTCCTGCGCAATGCACCATGGACGTTGTGGTAGTGAATTGACGATATTATAAAAGTAACATCTATAGTTTATTCTGACCTTTCATACACCAGGATAACACTATCCTAGTGAATAACACTGAGTTAATAAAAAAATAGTGCTGTGTTGGTGGAACGTCTCTCTTTACCATTCGACCTTGAGCTTTATATGTTAGGCTACCCTTGGCCCCTGGCCCTCACCCTGACCTGTGTTTTCCATCAATAGCTCTCCACCACTAATTGAAGTACCTGAACTCCAGCCCCATCGCAGGGATTCACATTCAGATCCACCCCGCGCCCACGCCGCATAGGCCCAGCTCATTATTGAGCCATGATTGGCTATGCAGAAATCTAGCAGATCAGTGACACCCACTGGCCTGTAAATGCTGATTTGTGAAATATTTCTCTAATTGGTGTCATGGCGGACCGTTGACCTCGAACTCATTAACGGCAGCGGAAGCCCGAAGAAGATGGAGGTATGCAAGAAGTCTCATTGCTCACCTAGGAGTAATAATGCTGATCTGAGCACTTTGTTTAATCACTGTCCTCTATTTTAAGGATGTGTTTGGTTTGTGCTTACGTGAGGGCACGAGTTAGCTAATGGCTTTAGGACTGCATAGTTTCTTGCACTCATCGCCACGACTGTCCATGTTTCGAGAAAGGTGGTGTTGTATTCCTTGGCCTATTAAGAGTTAATCCATAAACTATTAAGCATAGTATCTGAGCTCAATCCTTACACCAGGGATCATGTCTGTGTTGTATTTGATTTATACAGACGGAAACCTAGATTGCCACAAAATAGGGGCTAGCTTTTACGTCTATAAATGAAAATGCCTTGCATTCTTTTCAATTAGCCTTTTGGAAGTGACTTGAGTTTTTCAGATGGATTTGGAAATTGTTTGGCAGACTTACACTGAATCTGAGTGAGATCTGCGTGTTTGCGCGGTGATGTAGTCCAGTGCGTGTGTGTGAAGTGAAGTTGCTGAGTGTGTAACTTTGCTGACCTTATGCAACAGCTCTGTCCAGATGTTTTTAGGAGAGACTGGGCCTAATTACTTCTGCAAATGCTTGCCCTGGGTTCTCCATCATGTTGGCTGTAATAATTATAAAAAGCAGATGGCCTCCACCTTGCCGGAAATTTTTCTTCCGTCAGGAGGAGTCCTCTTATGGTGGGTGAGAGGCGTCGATGGAACTGCATATCCACAATGCTTTTCAGATTAAAAAAAACTAACAAAAGCACATTGTTGGAAAACATAAACACAAAAGCCATTACACAACTTCAGCCTCAACTCAAATGCAAAAGTTGAGAAAAATACAAATGTAAAAAAAAAACAGAAATGCAAACGGTAGAATAAAACTGATGTTAAAAATGAAATTATTATTAACTATTATTGTCAGCTGACTATTATTGCCTATACTTGCGAAAGAAGAAGTTTCTTTCCCGTTTGAGAAGTTTTATTAGAGATTACAATGAAGGGCTTTTTTGTCACATTTGGGGATTCAACCTCCACTCTGAAACAGTGTTCTGCAATTAGTGCGGCAAGAACATCCTGTTATTGTATGAAGCCGATTAGACTGGTACAAGTGAAGGTAACATTTCAAAGATTATACAATTTTTTTTTAACTCTATTCCGTTGTTTCACATCAAAATGATTTCCGGTAATTTTCTAGATGTATTTTTCATTAATTACTGTCCATTCTAATACCATGAAAATGGTAAACGCTTTTATGCTAATAAAAGTAATCCACTCCAAATCTGGGTTGCTAGAATATTTCTGGATCATTGGGCTCAGATCCTTTTTTTTCATTATCACAGCTGTGAACGGTTAACATTTATCATTTCTTCTTTTGCTGCGTTCATGCACATTTTTCCACAATATATGTTCCCCGTTTGTCAAATGTGTGCGCTTGGGGAATCACATACATGACTTTACCATCCGGAGTGGCTGGAGTGGAAGACCTGGGCCACCTAAGAGCCGCACCAAAACCCCTCCATCCACAGCTTCACACAGATACCTCACTCCTATGAAAGTGACAGGGGACACACACACACACACACACACACACACACACACACACAACACACACACACACACACACACACACACACACACACTACAACACACACACACACACACACACACACACACACACACACACACACACACCTCACTCCTCTCACACACACACACACACACACACACACACACACACACACACACACACACACACACACACACACACACACACACACACACACACACACACACACACACACACACACACACACACACACACACACAGAGATTACCTCTCTGATAGCTAACAGGCCAGAATAATTACCTTTGGCTTCCTTGTCCACCCACACTCTGGCTTTGAAGTAGCGTCCATCCTCGCTGCTGCCTCAGCTCTAACCAGCCTCGGCGCCGTCGATCCCACGGCCCTCCTCCATGTATGGATATGAATGCAGCGGGGCGTGGGATGGGGGCTTGAGGCCAGGGGTCTTCATCCTGGAGGGTGAGGGGTTAATCAGCTGCATACTCCCACCTGAAGCCTCCCAACAACCCCCCCTCGCCCGCCATAGACTTCCACCAAGGCACAGGATAATCAATCTGACTGCATGCTGGATCACGCCGGCATCACGATGCTTAAATGATGCTAATATGCATATATCATTGCAAATTACGCTGTCTTGCTCAGAGGATGAGCGTGTCTGCTATTTCCAGCATACCTAACAGCTAGGGCTGGTATTAAAGAGTAAAAGAGAAGTATTAGACTAATGCCTACGATGGCCTTGAGCACTGAATGATAACTAAACGATTTCCTTTCATTATGTCAAAGGAACAGCAAGGGCATCCAAAGGTCTTCTTTTGTGTAAATGAGAGATATTTAACAAGGATTCTCCATCCAGCCATGCAGTGGAGTTAAATGACCCAGAATGGGGAGTTTACCAGTCTCAGATCCACCGAGATATCTCTATCCTTTGACAGCATGAAATGTTCTCTTCCACGGTGCCAGACTATTTTCCGTAAAAGAAAATATATTTGTAGCCAGTGGCTTTGCAGATCGCTGAGACGCAAAAATGAGTCAAAAGCTATTTGGATGACAATGCCAGGGAGATGTCTCTTTCACAGTCATACCATCTTCAATTTTATTCCACGTTATTTTTTTTGGGGTTCATATTTTACCAGCAGCAGATTGAGCAAACAAACTGAAGATTAACACATTTGTAAAAAAAACTAATTAAAAAAGGAATCATAAAGCCTTTCTTTTACATAATGGCTTTTTTCTGGCAGGGTCACATTTTGCCGTAATGATGTCATTGCGCCTGTGCTGTCCCATGCGTTCATCCACTCCTCGTCCCAGGATGTGTTGCAGTGGACTGACGGGGACGGGCCATGCTTGCCCTGCACAGAGCTGGAGGTAATGGGGCTAGTGTATGGTTTACTGATCGTGATCACGCCTTAGGCCATGATCTGTATTAAGGACGGATAAACAGATTAGCGGCGTGGCAAAAGGGCAAATTACTTTTAGAAAGCCTTCACTCCATTTTTTTTGGGACAGTCGAGATCTGTAATGGATATCTACAGTAATATAATGGTTTCTGTGTGCAGTGTACTGTATCTTTGAATCTAATCATGTCATGCCAGTTTAAAAATTATTGTTCATTAAAGGGTTTGTTCTAAACGGTTGTACACTAACCCGTTTTATTCAAGCACTAAATTTTTGGCAACTTTTTTGTCAAACATTTCTAAATGTAGGTGGTTAAATGTCATTGTGGCAAACTGTGATAAACAATTACCATGGTATTTGTAGATAGATTATTTCCGTTCCCGGTGGCTATTTTAGTGCACATCTTCATTTTGTCATATAAAAGGAAATGGGAGGATCAAGCATGCCAACGGTACTTCTTCGAGTTGCCTCTTTCTGGTCTCCTCCTCTCTTTCATTTGCCTACTCCGTCAATGGTCCGCATTACTTTACTTTTCTCCCTCTAAGAATATCACAAGCAAATCAAAACGGGCACACTGTCAATTTGAGTGAAATGCACATGCATAAACAGGGGACACACACACTCATGCTCTTGCTCACACACACACACACACACACTCATGCCCTTGCTCTCTCACACACACACACACACACACACACACACACACACACACACACACACACACACACACACACACACACACACACACACACACACACACACACACACACACACACACTTGCCCTTGCTCACACACACACACACACGTGCAGATTGCCAGCGGACCACTGCGGACCTTATTAGCCGCTGTCACAACATATTTATCCCTCCTATATTTCTGTGCGGCGTTTCAGGCAAAAGGTGGCTCTCAGCTGCAGGGGCCGGCGTCTCCCCTCACGGTTTTCCAGCCTCCCTAATGGAGAGCGATGGCAGCCGGGGCCGGAGCCACCTTCAGTACAAGTAGCCTTCGTCCAGACGTGGGCGAGGTCTGCCCTCTGAGCAGCCTGGCTGTCAGCTCGCCTTACCGGGCCGCCCTCCCCGCTGAGTGCGGGTTACAGGGGATCAGGACTCACGGGAGTGTGTGGCTCGGCGGTGAGTCACGGCGCCGGTGATGGGATCACCTGCCGGCTCCTAATCCCCCCCACCCCCGCCCTGTAAACAGCACTACCTCCACCGTCCACAGCCACCCCCTATGTCATCGCTCACATCCGTTCTCCCCGCACCGCCCACATGTCCACCAGCCCACCTCTTTTCTCCAAACCACCTCCCCCTTAATGTGCACACAAGCCCCCCACATCTCCACAGTGGCACCCTGCACTGTCCACACCCCCCCTCCCCCACACCCTGCACGGTCCACGACCACCCACACCCTGCACTGTCCACCCCCCCCCCCTGCACGGTCCATACCCCCCCACATCCTGCACGGTCCACACCCCCCCACACCCTGCACTGTACATCCCACCCCACACCCTGCATGGTCCACACCCCCCACACCCTGCACGGTCCATACCCCCCCACATCCTGCACGGTCCACACCCCCCCACACCCTGCACTGTCCACACGACCCCCATCCATACCTTTCACTGGCACCATCACCCCCCCCCCCCCCCCCCCGCGCAGCCTTCACTGGCAACATCCCACCCCCCCCCCCCCCCCCTCTGCAGCCTTCGCTGTCAACACCACCCCCGACCCCCCCCCCCCCCCCTCTGCAAACCCTGCACTTTCCACACCACCCCCACACCAACACCCTGCAAAGTCCACACCACCCTCCAACCACATCCTGCACTGTCCACACGATCCAGCGAGCCGGTTGCTTCTGACAGCTCGTAATCCACACTTGTGTTTACTGTAGTTGCGTTTTCCTGGGTTGTTGAGCAGTTGGCACTCGGCTGTGAACCTTGGCAGGCTTGTGTTTACGTGTGTGTATATAAGTTTGTGCGTGTGTGCCTGTGTGTGTGTGTGTGTGTGTGTGTGGCCTGCACGCTAGGTCACTTGCATCTGACTTGGCATGCCGCTGCGGAGATCTCACGTTGTGATGACTGAGCAGTCAACAGAAAGGTCAAAAAACACTGGAGGACAGTCGCTACCAAGCAGCTCCCAGCGTCGTGTGCCTCCAGCCGCTAGCAGCGCATTCCTTTTCATCATCCCACCTAAAGGAAGAAGGTTGAATGTCACTCTGAGGAAATATGTTAAACAGTCTCATTTGGGTCGGATGTAGTACCTCGTGATTTAGCTGATCACGCTGGATTTAAAGGTCATACAACTATTGTAGTATACAACTCAGATTTTTTTTATACTCTTCTCTCTGCCTCAAGAGGAATGATAATGATTAAAGACTTGTTTTGATTTGCCGCACATTACCATTTTCTTCCCAGCATTATAGTAATCCTCTACATCGGGTGACCATGTGAAAGCTAATACCCCTACTCTGACCCACCCAACCTCATTAATTACAGTATTCCTTCTGATATTGTGTCATCTGCACACAGCTATTGAAAATTTCTCGCAAACAAAGGAACCTAGATATTGACATCAGACTTAGCCTGCAATCATGCTCAGAGCCAGAATGTGAAGGCGTTTACAAGCTGCTATGAGCTGGAGGTAGTGTAAGAACGCACCTGTTGTTTGTTAGCTAACACACATTTTCATGTACTAAATGTTTAGTGGCCTGCTTCAGATTTGTGTACGTTTCTGATGAGCAGCCATAATGTTGGCAGCCTTCAGCTCAAGGGCTGGCGTTCGCCGACGCGAGCGGCTGACCTCAGCTCTGTTCCCTCTTCGTCAACAGATGCTGCGGTGCTTATTCTCGACGCGTACGCTCAAATATTTACATCGAGACAATCTGTTTCCATTCAGATATGCAGTTCGATTGAGTACAATCAAGCCGTCCATCCCTCAATATTGTCGTGTTTTTAAATGTTACTTGGCGGCCGATCTCGCTGAACATCTTGATGAGGCCGGTTGATGCCGTGAGTACGGTGCGAGAGAGAGAGTGCTTTCACACCGCTCTATGCAAACTCCTCTCCATGGAAAACGTCTGAAATAGAGCCCAGAAACTGTAAAGCATGCAACTATTCATATTTCTCAGGTGCTGAACGTAAAAACAATCTTCAATCGGACTAGATTCCAGGGCTGTCACGATAAAATTGCATAACTGCCAGTTAACACAGAGAGAGGCTTTTTACTGGCCGTCGTATTTTAGGATATTATAATATATTATATAAGTCATTTTCTCTGATACGTGAGGTACACGTTGGCTGTTTCCTTCTTAATTTCTTGTTATTTGTATGATTTACTTAACTGGCCCAATCATTTGTTTTCACATGAAACAGCAAGACATCAAGTGTTCCATCCACTTTTTGCACAAAACACCCCTTATTTTTTTTTTAGAAAGCAGACGAATAATAGTCCCAGAATCCAAACAGCAAGAAAAAGTAGTCAATTATTATAATTAGGATTCCTATTGGTTTGTATTTCCAACCCCATAACCCTGCACATACCATATGGTATGGTTTCAATGCTTGGCGTGGTGCCTCTGCTTCCGCCTCTAGACTGCGAGGGGTATGCTAATAGTCGGTTGGCGTACACGCCGGGGTGCCATTAGGGCAGAACACCACCTCTGCTGTGATAACGAGAAGTAACGCCTCGGTCACGTCTCCGCCGCCGTATATACATCTATATTATTCACACCTTGTTAGACGGCAGCGCCGCCCCTATTATCCGTAGCAGTTAGTCTGTGACGGCTGCGCGCTCATTAGCGCCGCTGATAAAGATAGAAGCTGATTACCGGACTAGATGGTAAGACACTGGAGGTCTTATTGAAGCTAGGAAAGAAAAAAAGCGCGGCAGGGGAGGAGTCGTGCTGAGCTGGGCTGTGCGGCACCATTGTTTCTTCAAACAGATAATAGAGCGGTGTAAAAAAAAATACATTATCAAAGGCTGGCGTGGTGCGTGTATGTGGGTCAGCAAACTTTATCCCTGTAATGCTGTGAGAATGAAACGGTAATTGACGGTTCCATCCCCATTGCTAATTGGTGAATTGTTAATGTTTTTGTGTGTGTGTGTGTGTGTGTGTGTGTGTGTGTGTGTGTGTGTGTGTGTGTGTGTGTGTGTGTGTGTGTGTGTGTGTGTGTGTGTGTGTGTGTGTGTGTGTGTGTGTGTGTTGTTTTCTAGCATGTGTGATTGAGTTAATTAGTTAAACCACCATTACACTTAAAAAGGCATTACTGCTGTTCTTTTATGAAGGCTTTAATCAGTGCACTGCTGGGAGTGCGTGGTAATTAGGATTTTTCTGTGTTATTAAGTATTATTAGTCAGCTTGTTGTATGAATTGTTGCTATTGAAACACATAGTTGACTGGTCTTCGGTGCTTTGTTCGCTTTACGGTATTAGGGCAGAGAGCCTTACGGTGCGTGATTAGAGTGTATGTCAGTAATCCACTTCATGAGGGATTTTCATTTAGAAACGTTTCATCATTCACCACTCATGCCTTTACACTCAAGTTTCATTTGCATATCATGCAGCAGTCCAGGAAGCAGATCACCTGCAGATCCATGCCGTGCTGTACCTTCTGTTCTTCACTCTATTGCTTGGTCCTCCTTTGCATTGGCGGTATGTAGTACCCGCAGGGCGTTTCTTACTTAATTTTGCCCTCTTTGTTTATTTATACGATACCCTCATTCCCTGTGCTCCTGCCTTGCTGACCCCCCGTGGCTTAGCCATAGCCCTCGGTCAGGGGATTTGAGTAAGACTGATAATGGTGGTAATCACTGTACTTAGGGGGGAGGGAGAGGGGGAGAGAGGAGGGGGAGAGAGAGAGAGGGAGAGAGGAGAGAGAGAGAGAGAGAGAGAGAGAGAGAGAGAGAGAGAGAGAGCTGTCCCTTCTCTTTAGATATGAAGTAAGCTATTTTTAGGTTCCAGTGTTTAGAGGGAGAGAGGGAGAGAGAGAGAGAGAGGAGAGAGAGAGAGTTGTGAGTTGATCAATGTCTCTGTTGTTTTTAATCTCTTGCTCTAGATTCCTCTTGGACAGTGTAGTGTGGCAGTGAGCCTCTGTGTACGTGAACGGACTCCAAGGTCACCGTGTGTGACCTTGGAGTCCGCTGTGATGCTGATACGATGTAAAACACGCGTGCACCTGTTAAAATGCATTCATAAATAGAAAACGGGGATTACTTTGTACTCTGAACACCGGCGCCATATTTCTATTTTCTGCTGCTTGGATGTCAGGTGCAATACATCACGTTATATTGCATTACTTTATATCACATTACATCATTGAGCAGAGGCTTTCATCCAATGAGTGACGACTTACAAAAATACACATTTCCCGGTCGTAGTTAAACCTCAAATCCGCTCACAAGAGGCAGACCCGGAGCAGCGGGAAGTCCAAGGTGGGCTACGGGTCCCACCTTCCGTCTCGTAATGGGTTTCATGCACTCCTGTGATCAGCAGCTTTCCTGGCACTACAAATATCAAACCGTTTACTTGAATACTCCACAGCTGAGGGGAATGGTCTCATGTGTGGAGAGACTAACCTCCAAAATGTTTATCAATGACATGCGCTAAGAGACGTGCACGTTCAGCCTATGGAGCGGATAAGCACTCGGACATTGGAGAAGGACATGGATTGGGGTTGTGTGCTTCGTGTGAGATGCAGGAGGCTAGGTGACTGGCCGAGGGTAAGCAAATCTAATTTGCGAAATGCCCTCTTCCTCTCTCCAAAAAAATAATAAGCTCTCTCGATGGGCAGCTGCAGAGCCAGAGGCTTCAGCTATTCTCTCTCCGTCTATTTTTCTCTCTCTGTTCCTCTTTCTCTCCGTCTCTCTTTCTCTCTCTCATTTTCTTTTGACCTCTTTCAATCTCTTTTTTTCCTCACCCCACACACACACACACACACACACACACACACACACACACACACACACACACACACACACACACACACACACACACACACACACACACCTGTGGCCCTAACAGTACGACACACGTTCCTCGTGTGACACAGCAAAGTACATCCTGTTATGTCACCGACTGGTAATCCTTCCACCATGACCCGGAACCTAAAGTCACATCGCAATCAAACCTCCACGGCCGGAGGATCACGGTGATCCAGTACTGAAAACCAGAAATACCCAGCAGGGCCCAGTACACATTACCGCCCGGGGTTTACTTCAGGTGGTTGCCTTCGCGGTGAATCAGTGTCAGCCATCACTCAGGGTTACAGTGTATTATGGTTGGAAAGAAAGCAGGCCTTCAGGTCAATGTGGCGAATGTTCTGCACAAGGGATGTTTAGTCTGTCTGTCTGTCTGTCTGTCTGTCTGTCTGTCTGTCTGTCTGTCTGTCTGTCTGTCTGTCTGTCTGTCTGTCTGTCTGTCTGTCTGTCTGTCTGTCTGTCTGTCTGTCTGTCTGTCTGTCTGTCTGTCTGTCTGTCTGTCTGTGTCTGTCTCACTCTGTCTGTCTGTCTCTGTCTGTCTGTCTCTGTCTGTCTGTCTGTCTGTCTGTCTGTCTGTCTGTCTGTCTGTCTGTCTGTCTGTCTGTCTGTCTGTCTGGATCTATCACTCTGTCTATCCATCTGACTGACTGACTGACTGACTGACTGACTGGAATGCAGGCTCACAATCAGTGTTTGTGTGTCAGGGGGCTTGGGGGCATAAGTCCCCTAATGTCCTTCAAATGTCTTTTACTTCCTAATCTTCTTCTCTACAATCCCAAATATTGCTTTGGTGCGATTCCAACCTTCCTCAACCCTTTCTTATTTTTTGGCACAAGACAAGTCCCCCAAGGAGGAATCCCGACGGGAAACCAAAAATGAACTATTTCCAGTGCAATCAACTGAGAAGAAAGCCACTCGTCATAAATAAACCAATCTGTGTGGCTCTGGATTCTAGATGAGGAAGAGAATAGGGAAGACGTTGTACAATGCAGTGGTGTTGGAAAAACCAAATGGCTAAACTCACACAGAGCAGAAAATGCAATGACGGGAGTATCAAAGGACCGGTGGACAATAATAAAAATAGAAAACAGTCCTTTTTATTGAAGTGCAAAGTGAATCGAGACCTCCAGAGGTGCCTTTTCCTGCCTTAACAAGGAATAGTTGTGGTGCAGGCCGTCATAGCTGAGACATAATCAAAACTCTGACACACAACCTGAGCGAACACAAGATAATGCTCTTTGTTGTTGTTGTTCGTGCCGCATAAGAGGCATCGGCGCATGGTGGACACCTCATTCGGAAATGAACAAACATTGGTTTCCAGACGAATAGCAGATGCGTTGGAATTGTGAGAAAAGAGGCAGAGAGTGGGCAGTAGTGTGCACTCACTGAAGTTTTGCAGGGTTTGTTGATCGATAGCCACTTTCTCCATGATTCCTGCATTCGCTCCCTAATGCAAATGAATGAAATCCAATATATGTACCATTGATATTCACCTACTGCTTCATGTGCACTCCACAGGCCCTGTTTTGGGCTTCATCTTGTGCATGGTTGTGCATATATGTGTCTGTGTGTGTGAGTGTGTGTGTGTGTGCGTCGTATTGCTTTTGTCTGTGCGCGCGCATATGCAGGGGTTAGGTATGTGTTAATTATTGAGGATGAGCCAATTAATTTTTGAATAATGTTGTCAGTCACCTGTCATCTTTGCAGTCAGGCTTTTAGCACAACTGCTTTGAGACGTTTTGAAGGGATTAGTCTTCTCCTTTCTTAAAGGGATTTTCTGTTGAAACAAATACACAATGTCATGTATATCAAAGCTCGAAGCCTGTATTGGTTAAGTCTAGCATTGAAGGAATTAAACTATTCAATTTGATGTGGAAAACAAGTAATTAGATTAGGAAACATAGAAAGCTGCAGATGGAATTAATTGCATCCATGGCACATTTCAACGATGCTGTCTGCGGTTGGGTCTTTGCGTCTTAAGAATCTAATCCGAACGATATGTCATTAATTCAGTTTGAGAATATTTGAGTAAAGTTGATTTCATGCTTATTGAAACCATCCACTGCATAGCACAACAATTGAAGGTTATTATTAAAGGGACACATGATGCCAATTAATACTTATTATACCTAAGGTACTCCAGTGCGCTCCTTATGGGGTTGATCTCTCATTTCCACACACACACACACACACACACACACACACACACACACACACACACACACACACACACACACACACACACACACACACACACACACACACACACACACACACACACACACACACACACACACACACACACACACACACACTCATCACACACACATCACACAAAGACTCGCCAACGCACACACATACACACGCGCACACATCTCCGCCCTTCCAGTTGATGTGAAAGGTGTGCCAGAGGGTGACACCCAGTAGGGTGTCTGGCTGGATCTGTCTCATTCTCCAGGCCTAATCCTGCAGTCTAGATGGAGCAGATTAGAGTGGAGAGCCGTGACCCCAACGACCTCGGGGGTGTGACCTTTCCGTGTCCTCAGTTGCCTTGTGCTTTAGTCGTGGAGTGCGTATGTACTTTTGTTATTCGTTAAACCTAGTCCCTAATGCAAACATTGTTTTGCATGAACAAGAGTCACAAAGCTTACACAAAGGTCATTTAGTTCAGCATTGTGTTTGAGGTTCAGACATTATTCATTGTAGTCCCAGCCTCATTATATTAATATAATGAGGAGGGAATCTTCATTATATTAACTATTGGTTGAATTGGGTTTTAAATGTCATCCAAACATTTAACCTTGAACAATATACTGCTGTGGCGGGACGGAAGTTTCTTCCTCTGATGTCGAAATTGAAAGGAGCAAATAAAGTGCAAATAAAGTCAGATACGACATTAA
Source organism: Melanogrammus aeglefinus (assembly GCA_900291075.1). Lineage (NCBI taxonomy): Eukaryota > Metazoa > Chordata > Actinopteri > Gadiformes > Gadidae > Melanogrammus > Melanogrammus aeglefinus. The sequence goes on along the minus strand of OLKM01001169.1, from coordinate 113,467 downwards.
ACTAAGAGGATTACCTTTCCTCGCAGTGTGAATGTGTCTGACTTAACGAAGCGCGGTTTCTCTTTTGAAGTTACATTCATCATAGTTTTCCTTTTATGGAGGAGTTTAGCAAAGAAGTATCACATCAAAGTATAATCACAAAATAAATGTATAGGGGACTCTAATTAAATGCAATGCCATTACCAATGTTTTCAAAAGTTTTGGGGTTTGAAATCAAGCTAACACAACAAACTATGGCTAAACTTAACTTTTTTATTTTTTGCATTTTATTATTACTATTGCAAAGCACAAAATACCTCTTTGTGACAGTCTAACCCAATCCTTTGGACAGGGGTTGAAAAGACCAATTTTAACTGCTGAGGTCCTGCTGTTGTGGATGTAGTTGTGGATGTTTTTTGTACCTGAATACAGTCCGTATCCATCCCAACACTCGGTTTTCTCAGTCCAGCACATGATGTACTGGCAATTGGCCTGAAAATAACAGCTTCAACAGCTGCCTGTTTACACACACGTGCATAAGTACACACATGCACGCACGCACACACAGTTCCACAAACAGACACACACATATATTCACAGACCACCAAACCCACCAACCCTCCCCACCCCCTTATATTTCAGTCGGGTCTGCTCTCGGACCTGCTTACCACCGTGTCTCTGACCTTTCTCGTCACTCCAGCAGGCCTAATGAGGCTTTGCATGTGCACTGAGAGCAGATAGATGCACGTGTGTGTGTGTGTGTGTGTGTGTGTGTGTGTGTGTGTGTGTGTGTGTGTGTGTGTGTGTGTGTGTGTGTGTGTGTGTGTGTGTGTGTGTGTGTGTGTGTGTGTGTGTGTGTGTGTGTGACCTCTGGCCGGTCACATACCAGTACCACTGGGCTGTAAACTGTGGTAAATAGCAGGGCATTCCTTGGCAAGGCCAAACTGATTTCTTCCAACACTGGTTAAATGGGGCACGGGGAGCAGTGGACTGTGGTGTGTGTGTGTGTTGGGGGGGGGGGGGGGGGGGGGGGGGGGAGAGAAAACGTTGCCCCTTCGCCACTAGAGCACAGTGCATGTAATGGAAGCCTAACCTTAGACCAATAATATTCCTCCATGTGTCTGTCACAGTCCAGAATCCATCCCACAACCCCTAATGTGTCTCCGACCATTAGCCATGAGTGACACGGCTAAGACACGGCTCACACAGGGACACGTTACAGCCCCAATTATTAGCACCTCCGCTTGAAACACAGCCCATGAAACCCTGTCAACGTTGACAAAATGATTTATGTGGTGCTATAGTTGAACAACAGGGAATTTAGCACAAAATGTTACGCAACCGATAAGAAGCCAAGCTGTATGGAAAGCCCCCTGTTCCATCTGATTAGGGCTGTTTCATCCCCTGGCTGACGGAACACCGTTGAATATAAGGCACAGAGTGAACATAATGCAAACTATATCATTCCAATCCTTTGAAAATAAACAATTTTGAATGGTTTTAGTAAACTGAATGTTATTGAAACTCATAGATTGCAATAATATATAACAACACACAGAGTGTGAGTCAAATAAAAGTCCTGCTTAGCAACAAAATTGAATTTGACAGTTTTCTTCCAGTGTGCATTGGATCCTATCTCAGTGTCTGCTCCTCTCCTGGACCGTCCCAACCGCAATGTTTCATTTATCGCCTACAAAGATAGTGAGACAGCTCCTCTAGCCGAGAGAAATCATTCAATCTCAGAGAAAGAACTCGCCTACAACTGCCAACATTAAACTTTCAGGGTTTCGAAACAGAGGAATTATTCAACGGTGGAAAAGGAGTGCCTTGCAGAAGGAAAGGCAACCCTGTCTGGAGCAGCAGCATTTTGCAGAGCTCTCCCTGCCTTAACTAGGTCCTAACCATCTTAAACACCACAGGCTATCCAACACGGAGCGAATGTACATTGAAAAGAGAGTGAATTAAATTAAGATTCCCCAAAAAGGTAGGAAGCAATTAGTATACGAGTGCTGTAACTCTCAGTTTGGTCTTTAGGGCTAATCTGGGAAGAAACAACACAAACCTCCACCAAACAGATACAATCAGGCGAGATGGAACTAGGCTATTTAAATGTCTGACGTGAGACCCGAGCAAACTAACACACACACACTTCCTTATATTCCAATTCCAATCAATTTGATTCATCAGCAGATGCTCCATGCAGACCCCTCGAGTAATCACGTGGTTGGATTCAAGACACGGCTTGCAGCGGAACCTACACATATTTAAATAGGCTTTCACTACACTTCATACTTTCTTTTTCCAGCCCCAAATGAGAAATCAAGCAATATTCATGCATCTAATCGCTAAATAATTTTACCGAAAACCTAACCTAACTCTAACTTTACCTAATCTATCTAATTTATCCTTGAGCTATGAGAAATAACGCAATATTCATGTATCTAATTTCTATATCATCTAACCTTAAAGAGGAACTGAACGGAAATTTTAAGTTTAGTTGATATAACAGATGTATTGTCTGCCTTCTCATTGGTGCAATAACTAAAAAGGGCTGAAGTTGCTAAAAGGGATTAAATTGTACGGTGAAAGGGGTGAAAGTGTTACAGGGCGCCGCCATATTGGATTTCAACAATCAGCTACGTCACTGGCATGGTAACCTACTCCTACTCTCTGGCTCTAGCAGCCATAGCAGGCAATGAGTCAGGCTCTGAGGCTCGCTGAAATGGCTACGGAAAAGCAAACAACCAGGTCTACAGGAGGATCCTCTTATTGCTTTCCCCCTGGCTGCATTAATGAATTATATAGGGCCAAGGCAGCTGGGGTAGTCATACATTTCCACAGGCTACCTTTGAATAGGAAACCAGCCCACATGGCTGGCAGCCTTAAAACTGACTAACCCTCCGATGTCAATCAGCCCCTGCCATGTCAATCTCCGTAAGCTTGCACTCCGACCATAAAGTGTATAAACTATTACTCAGTCGATATCACAGATCTATGTTTTCAAGCTGCTAATTAAACCACAGAGGGTCTGTTAACAGAAGTTCCACAAATGTCCCTTTCTACTCACCCTGTTGTTCACCGCCTAGCCGATTGCTGATGCAGAGGGAGTTAGACTCAAAGAAGTAGTTTCATAGTAAGATGTATCTGTGCAATATCCATCAACATCCACCAGAAGGTAAACCTAAAGTAAACGTGACACTCGTGAATCCACCTCACATCTATGCTCATCCGCGGGTGTATCTCCAAAAGTGCATCTAACATGTCTTTCAGGTCCTGTCCACCCGGTGCCGATTTTTTTTTGTGAAACCATGTCTCTAATAACCATGTTATTAGGCAGATAATAAATCATGTCCTCTAATAGGTACATGGTCCCGGGGTGGTTTCAAATAAAACCGGACCTCATGCGGTTTCGTGTTAGGATTCGTGTGGACGCCTGAAACGACGTTAGAGTTGCGTTGAAAGTTACAGGGGTTTTTTTGTATTATTTTTGTAGCTTTAAATACAGCCCCTTGGTCAATTGAATTACTAACTGTACATTAAAAAGTATTTCTACTCAATCTAAAAGGTTACACAACTACTATCTCCTCCTCGACTTGAATGTTTTTATACAGCGAACAGGCTGGATGCGCGCAGGCTTTGATGCGCTCCTTATTTTTGAGGACTAGCGCCTTGAATGTGTAGGTAGTACTGGTACTACAGCGTTTGTACAGCTCGTTGTGTTTCCACAATGAGTCCGTCTTTACGGAGATATTCCTGAAACGTATCAAAGAATATCGGAGGGGAATGATCATTTTCGCCTTGTTACTTGGTTTCTATTTATGGGGCGCTCCAGTGTCTCCGCTCGGACGTCCCTTTAGAGAGAGCATGGCCACTTCCAAAACCTCTCTCTCGCCGCACAGCATCCGAAATGCCCTATGCATGGTTATGCAACCTAATCCCACCATTAGATGGTCAAAGTTGACCGGGAGCTCTCGGCAGCAGACCGATTCAGTGTCCATGCTCCAACAGCACCCACACACACACCAGTCACACCCACACGATCCGAAGGTGGAGCTGGAGCCTGAAATTTATCCCTCTCCACCGGGTGGCAGTCGGACAGTACAGGCATGTCCCTCACAGGCTCAAACGCGTAACCAGCCATATTAAGATCACTATTTTCCACCGTGGAGTGTAGAAGACTGCAGCAACGACCCCGTCCTACCATGCCAGTGACGTCATCGGTGCTCTAATAGACGTATTTTGTTTTCTTGCTAAAAAAAAGCTATATATAGATTTTAATTTTTAGATTTAAAAAAAAAGTTATATATAGATTTTTTTTAAATAATTTTTTTGTGTAATTTTTTTTATCATGGTCATAACTAACACGTTATCGACGTTGATTATTTCGGTTCAGTTCATCTTTAACCCTGACAATAAACAAACCCTTAACTAACCTTGTAAGTGCTACGGCGGTGTCATTCTGTTAAGTTAATCAGTTGTTGCGAAGGTGCTCTTTGGTAAACAAAAACAAAAAAAACCTAAATTAACCTAAACTAGCTAATCTGTCCTTCACCAATGAGATATCATCACCGATCTGTTCTTAGAGGCTATCCTGGTTAAACGGTGACTGACAAGCAGGGTCCAAAATTTCACTTGTGCCACCAACTAATTTCATCATTTGGCAGGTTAAAAAAGTCTGTCTTGGCCGGTTGATTTTTCCAAACTGGCAGGTAGTGAAACACTGAAACATTGAACTGTGTGTAAAATAGCTAATTCATGTTATCATAAATAGAAGGCTTTGAAATGTGCAGCCATTTGTTGAGGTTTTGCTCCATATGATAATACACAAAGCTAGCAAGCAGCTGTGCTGTGGCTCAGGGATTTACCCTGGCTTTCAAGATGGTGGGGAAAAATGCAGATTGTGAATGCTTGAAAACTACCAATACGCCATCCTTTTCTGCAGATGGAAAGCTACCAGAGTGAAAGATGCAATAACCTATTTTTTCCCTCACTTGATTTCGCTAAAGAAATGCCTTAACTCTAAATATTTTCTAACTGCTTTGAGCCCATTCTATTCCCTCCCCCCCCCACTCTGAGAGAGATAGGCTCTCGTATGAAATAATATACCATGTGCTCCCCTTTTACATCATTTTCTCCTCCCCTACTCCTCCTTTTTGAATTAGCCTTGCTTCTTTCCTCTAAACACCCACTTTCCCTGACTGCTTCCTACACGCCCATTTTCTAACCTCTTTTCAAGAAACCCTAATCTGGTCATCCCCGTGATATTTTCATAATTTCCGACCTGACTCCAAATTATCATTCCGGTCAAAAGTATTAGAACAGCCACAAGGCCAGAGCCAGAGTGAATGTGGAGCGTTAGACCGCTTCACAGCAGTGAAACTGCCCCTCGTTACGCAGCCAAATTATTTCTGAATGCTTATGTGGGAAATTTCTCATTTTGGGTTGTGCTCGCCCTCAATGCAGCCCTCACAGTTAACTGTGAAATTGAACCGAACCATTTCCATAACTAGGTCTTTACTTTTTATTTCCACATGGCCTCCTCACACATTCATTCACACTTTGTTAGTTCGGTCATACTGTAATTCTAGTATTTTCAGTATCATTGGATAAGGTGTTTAGACTTTGTATTTGTATTTGTTTAACCACAAAAATACAAATATATGATGCTTTTTATAGTGGCACATGTAATCTCTCTGTTTTTGTTAACTGCCTAGGGTCTACGGATATAAATTAGTATTTCAGCTTATTTATTTTCTACTGATGATCATTGACTGGCTCTTTCCTATTTAAACTTATAAATGAAATAAATTGTGAAGGTTAAATTGTTAAAGTGAATTCATAGATTTGTCCAGTTGAATGTACGAATTCCAAATATTTGTGTTTCTCTGCCTGGTTTTGTCTAGTTTTTTTAATTCTGACTGTGTGGACATCATGTGCTGAGGGTGTGTGTGTGTGTGTGTGTGTGTGTGTGTGTGTGTGTGTGTGTGTGTGTGTGTGTGTGTGTGTGTGTGTGTGTGTGTGTGTGTGTGTGTGTGTGTGTGTGTGTGTGTGTGTGTGTGTGTGAGATTGTGCTCACAAGTGTGTATGTCTGTGTGTTTGTGCGTCAACAGGCTATGCTGGCCTGTTGAACCACTTAAAGGATTCTATTTAACGGGTCAGCCGAGCAATTAATCAAGGGTTTAATTGGAATCCCGAGTGGAGTGACATGATTTATGCAAATGAAGTCATTAATATGCAGTACTGCGTCCTACACTCAAATTAAAATGGCTCTTCCGCCAGCATCGGCTACTGCTTTCATTACGGCAAATTAGAAAGCAATAATAAGTCCAAATACACATATTTATTTTACACGGGCATCCAGAGTAGGACATGCCCACAGGATAAATAAATAAATACAGAGAAACAACGGAGGGAAGTTTGTCTGTGTTATAGGGCAGTCGACGGCAGAGGCAACGCCAAGTCTTAACGCTGTTAATTTCACCTCATTATATGAGCAGGCCTGTGTCTGCAGGGCCTTACTTTTAATTGGATCAGTGGGCAATTTAAACCATTTGTTTCGTAATTGCTTTCCTGGCTCTTTATTTGGGGGGAAAAAAATGCTGCAGTTATTTATTTTTGCCGAACTCTCCAAGAAAGTCGCGGCGGGCAGAGCGTCGGCGCCCATCTCTGACCTGAGGCTGTTGCCCCTGGTTACCGTCCCCATGGGGACAGAGTCCAGATCTCGTTCCGAGGTGTCTGGTCCTCTCACTCTCACTGTGTGCTGTGATGCCTGGGGGATGCAGACAAGGGGCCGGGGCCCTCGGCCAAAGACACGCTCCCTTTCTACCGCTTCCATTGGTCCCTCGGAAGACGCGTACAGCCAATCCACTTCAGGAGGGATTTCCTGTGGTTGTCCTTCATTTGCCGGCTAACTGCTGCATCATAAGGGCACGTTATTCAAAAAAACAAGACTACAACTATTATTATTTATGATTCACTTTTGTTGGTACCCAATAAACCCATAGTGTTTTGTATTATATATTTCCTTCACGTCCATGTGCACAGCAAACCTTCATACGGGAACATCGTAGATGCTCTGAACACCAAGGAAAGATAGTGTTATTGTTGTTAAACATGAATGTGACCTTGTTGATTTAAAGCTGTGATATTTTACCGCTGTTCAGCAGAAACCCCCCACTGCATGTTCAGGTAAAGCCAAGCGTTGATACCCATCTGCATGCACGCAAATGCACATGCACAGCCATACAAAGAGCACACACACACACACACACACACACACACACACACACACACACACACACACACACACACACACACACACACACACACACACACACACACACACACACACACACACACCCCTCCTGCGTCCCAGTGCTTGCTGACTGCATGCGGTTTGCTGTAATTACAGCAGTAAGCAGGGAGCTGTGTCTTTGCGTGGCAGATGGTCCAGCACTGTGCGGTATCAGGTAACCGTGACAACCGCCTCTCCTCCCACAGTTAACGGAACCATCATGTAACATCATAGTGCCCGACGGTCTCCAAAGTGTGGAGAGGTGGGGGAGAGAGCTAGCGGTGGGGGGGGGGGGGGCGACAGAGGGGATGAACGATGTCAAGTGACAGGGAGGATAGAGAGTGTGGTGTGGTGGTGGGGGGTTTATCCGGATGCTTGGACCTGTGTTATCGAGCACAAACAGACAGAAAACAGGGCTGCAGCCATTGTCTCGGCTGCAGAGGAAAAGCCTTAATTTTAAACCTCATTGTATTCAAGTCACCAAACACAATCTATTGGAGTCTAAATCGTGTTTTTACCCGATAATGCGTTGTCTCAACTGCATTGATTCCTCCACGGCGACTTGAGCATGAGGGATTCTGTGACGTCGATAGCTCGTTAACGCTTATGGAAAGAAGTGAATTCTGGGAAATAAAAACAATGTTTGCCAATTCATAAAAAATGGTTATTCTTTCCATCACTGTCTCCAAGTTGAGTCCCACCATTCAATAGTTTCCCACAACATGCACAGCTTCCCCAACTGTGCCCTTCAAACCCTGAATGGCACAATACAACAGCAGCTTAGCATTGTTCTTCGACCAACATCCATGAAGAACATCTGGAGAACGGAAAAGCAGGGTAAAGTGTTATAATAGGTGTTCTCCACCTATTATAATTAAACACAATTGGCACATGTACCATATCATCATCCAACGTCTCCGATCAGGCAGAAATGGCAGAGTGGCTTACTTTGCAGGAAAAAGCCAACCATACCGGCATGTTGTCGGATGTGGTGCGTTCATATGACACACGTATACATTCCCAATGCTGCATTTAGTATGCTTATCTAAGCTTTCTTTGCCAAAAGCTAAGTGGCCAGTTTTTGAGATATTGTTTGTGTGTTTGTACGGTGCTCTTTATATGGACGTTTGCGTCTGTGTGTGTCATGGTTGAATGTGTGGAAGCAGAACATCGCTCCATGTATTTTCCATTTGTATATGTGTGCGTGTGTGTGTATGTGCGTGCGTTTCCTCCCAGCACCAGAGGGAGGCAGTGCCACACTTAGGCAGATGGAGAGACCACACAGAGTAATTTAACGTCCTGGCAGTGCGTGTTTGGGGAAATAAAACAAAGTGTGTTCATTGTCAGAGTTGGTGTTCTAGTTGATTAATTCAAGTCAAGTTACATATTATTGCTACGGTACATATCATTGTATTGTTCCAGCATTAAGCAATACTCAGAATCCCTCACAGCATACAGGTAGACGGGTAGTTCCATTATTCACGCAGTTCAAGTCACTGTTTTACGGTTAAACTAATGAGACACCGTTTTGTGCGTTTCTTCCCTCGGCCCATTGTGATCGCTCCACTTCTTCAAGTGACTCGCTGCTATCTTGAGGATTAGGGACTCGTCTTCCCCCCCCTTTTATACTACTTTCATACCATCCAAGATGGATGCCTTGTAGTCTCTCTCTTGAGTCCCTGCCTTCCACCCCCATTGGGAGTATCATCTCCATTTCATCCCTCCTGCCCCTCCCCTTGCTCTCCCATCTCCCATCTCCGTCTCCCCAACCCATAGCTCCCTTGCCTTTGTGGTACCCCAGCCGCCGTGTTCAGTGCTGCAGGCTCGATGCAGTAGTGTTTCCCCCTGGGGTTTGTACAGGGAGCTGGTTTGCAGACAGCGGGACTTAGCTACCGTCAACCATACACCTAGAGCTGAGTGATATTGTCAAATCCCAGACCCAGTACTTTATACGTTATTGATACCATGGCCACACTTTTTACTTTTCATACAAATGGACTACTTTAAACTGCACAAAAGGAAATTATATATTATTAGTCGGGTGGATAGGATAAGTGATATACTGGTAGGCTTAATAATTGTTCATTTGAGAAGATTAGGTAGTAAGGTATGCTGTCGCACACCTAGTATCTATTACACACCTATGACACTCCTATTACTCTTATTATCATTACTACTCAAAACAACATAGAAAACCACATAGAACATCAGTGCAACACCGTGGAAACCACCAAGAACAACATGGTAACCACCAGAACACCCGAGCAAACAAAAAGAACACCATAGCAACCACCCAGCATGCCATATTAACCACCAAGAATACCACGGCAAACCAACAAAAACACCCTAGCAACCATCCAAAACACCCAAGAACCAACACAAATCACCCTTGCGCCGCTATACAATTACGGCACCAATTCTCGTTACTCCGCAGTACATTTTCAATATACTTTTTATACTTTTTTCTTGTTCATTTGGATGCTATGCTTTTAGTTAAGTTGCTCTTTGGTCTAAAAGCGCTTACATGCCACTTATAAAATATATACAGCATGCTCCTACAAACTACTCATTTTCCCACTCACTGAAATCATTCAATCATTTTGAATTGTGATTAAACTAGATCATCTTATTCACAGCTGTTGGAGTATGAGTATGTGTGTGTGTGTGTGTGTGTGTGTGTGTGTGTGTGTGTGTGTGTGTGTGTGTGTGTGTGTGTGTGTGAGATCGATGGCCTCGATGAATGATCTCTTTCCCAGTCAAATGTCCTAAAGGGAGCCTAAAGGGAGGACATTTCTGGATTTACATACACACATCATATCTTTGTGGCTCTGCTTCCTCCCCCTGCCCTGCTTTCCTTTCTCCCCTGCTCCCATCTCCTCACCCTCCCCCAACGGTTCTCTCCTCCTCTTCTTTCCTCTCTTCTTTCCGTTCCATTTTCTCATCGTCTCCTCACCCCTTGTTGAAGTTTCCTCGTCAGGGCGCGACGACAGAGTCCCGTCTCTGGCTCTGTGGACAGCTGCGTTCCACAGTGGACAAGCTGAGTTCTCAGTGTGCTGCCAGTCGATGCAGGGATTGGGGAATTACTGGGCTTATAATTTCTGGTGCCCTGTGCGATCATAAATGTTACTCTTGATCCGTCTCTGCAGGGGAAAATCAATATCTGTCCAGAGGGCCAGCTGTGAAGTTTTTATTGCATCTTATATCAGACCTGCGCCTGGTCGCGTCGGCAAAGTTACAGGGGAAGAGGAGGGGAAAGCCACAGTTTGGGGAGAGCTTTTTGTTCATAAAAGCAACAGGTTTTGCGAACTATAATAGAAGGCTGTATTGATCCTGTGCGGTGAAAGTGGAGGAAAAAGAAAAGTGTTTTCATTCTTTGAAGGACACACAGCAGGCGTGAGTACAGACGCAGAGTCGTAAAGTGTACTTAGCGCAGTGGGAATCAGCCACCCAGTCGCACTACAGTCAAATCGATAGTTGTTTTTTGTTAAGACCAATGGCATCTTTGCAAGATATTGTCAGACTAGCTTGGATGAGAGTTTCTTATATTATATTCATATTTCATATTTATCGCTTCTGTTCAGATCTAGAGCTAAACTGAAGGTGACCCAGTATGGGATGAGGTTAGATCCATCCAACCTCAGATAACAAACAACACAATTCAGTTGGATTATAACTACAACACAATAATGTGCCTGCTGAAATAAATATGTAGGTTTATCAGGATATAATTGATCAGAGGCACTCTATCAGTTAATCCTGGCGGTGTAAACCAACACCAGAACCTTTGACATTTTGTTCTGTACTAGAGAGCATTCATTTTCCATTGACGCAGTAACGAGGAGGAAAGACATCTGCCGTGATCTCAGAGAGGCAGCCAGCTATGGCTACTCATCAATCTAGTTAGGATTGCCAAACAATGTGAAATCCAACATTGAACAATTTAAAAGATTCTTCTTGAATCAAACATTATCTTAGGGTGAGTGCCGGGGCAAAAATAAGCACCAAAAAACATTTATATCAATGGATCGAAAGGTCTTGATATGATAAAAGTTCAATTTGATCCAATCCGAAAAAGCTAGCAAGGACTTCAATGAATTTGTGTTCATTTCTATCCAAGAGGCGTCATGGTTTAAGTTTGAAAAATGTAATTTGGACCAACCTCAAGACTCTGGAGTGGAGAGACGGGACAAAGTGGAGATGTTTATGTCATTGTTTGGCTAAATACAAACCATATTGGCCAAACCATAAACACAAACACAATAATCTCATCACAGCATGGTCATAGAGGGCGAGGATTTGTGACGCTACCTGCGGCCTGCATTTCTAACTGTTAAGGGCACAAGATTGCCTTGGTCTACTCCCAACTCTCCCTTTCTACGCTGTATACAGATTGTAAAAGTTTCCAAAAGTAAAAAAAATCTGACACGACAGGAAAATGCAGCACTACGGAAACCCTGACCCGTGGGTGTAGTTGAACTTAGTAGGAAAAAGATAAGCAGTAAAAACTAATTCCCCTAATGGAACCATTTGTATGGTTCTGAAAACCCCACCTAAATGAATAAAAACGTGCTTGACCATGGACCAACGTTCATAGTGAGAGCGTCTGCGTGATCTCCGGTCTCTCTTTTGTGGAAATATTCTAAAGGCCAATCAATTTCCAGATCTTATTAGGCAGAGCAGACTGTGAACAGTGGCACAGCAAACACTGGCCCTGTTTGGCGGTGTATGTGTGGGTCTCCTCCGGTCACAAAGATGACAGTTTCCTCGTGTGAGCCGCCGTCAAATCCACTTGTTATCTAAAACCAGGCCTCTCGTCTCGCCAAAGGTCAGATTGGAAGTGAGCCCGGCCGCCTCCGTCCGTCACCTGGCCCTGGCCCTGCGTGGCGCGAGGAGAGGGAACAAGCCTTAGTACGAAATGTCAGCTCCCTCCCGGTGAAGCTGAACTCATCAAAGGGGGATTAGTGTTGGAACGGTGTCCCTCGTCTCTGAGAGCAAGCTATAATGCAGTCATCCGCCGCATCCGCAATGATAGGGGGATTTATACACCGTTTTTGTTCTACGTTGGGTCTGTCTGTTGGCAAGTTTTTGTCGCACTACCATGCAAACCCCCGCCCACCTAAATAAGTTTCTTTCTGATCTTACGTTCGTGCCACTAGCTCATCCTCCGGGAATGATGTCATCAGATTTGTAAAGGGGCTAGTTTGCAGTTACGTCACCTGGCAATGACCATTAAGGCTTTGTGTTTTATTTTTTCTTCAAATGGCGTTGCGAAGCCTTTGATGACCCTCAGCCAGACACTCGGTCATTGGGAGTGGAATGTTTAATCGCAGAAGGGCACTTTGGAGTGGATTCAATTACAAACATACTGTGGTCTATTGCCCGCTGGTATATTGTACCCTTAATGGAGTTTTACATTTGATTTGGGGAAAATAACAGACTTCTAGCTGTTTATTGCTTGTAATAATTGCACATGGAGTACCGTTTTGGTTTGTTTTCGTACTTCTCCTCCTCGTCTCTCCCTCTCATGGTATTTTCATCAGGTGATTGCAAGCAGTAGTCCTTCCAAATGACGGGAATCTCATTTTGGCGTAGAACCTTTCTGAGTGTTTATACTTCCCATTTCCTGCTTTCACAAGGCCGGGCCTTAATCTGTGGTGTTAGGCGAGACTGTAGGAGAGAGGAGAGGAGCCTTGTGCACCAAGTGTGAATGTGAGGCCAATCAGCCGGTTTTCCTTTTTTTGCCAGTCAATAAGCTGAGACAAATACAAACATCATTCTTAATTTGGAGAGCCAACGGGCCAAGAAATAAGAACAGCACACACAAAGACCCAGTACGGCAGTCTTCATTAACTACTCTGTCCTCCAAACTCAGAAAAACACACTGTTATTGTACAACTGGCAGACTGTCGTGTGATGTATTTATGGATTAGTGCGATTCAATCTATGAAATATTATATACCAGCTTCATCTGCCAGTGTAAACTGAAACCATATTATATAGTTATTATAAAGTGCTATTGTGATTTAGAAAAGCACTTTGAAAAAATAGTGTTAAAAAGTCTCCTGAAATTTATTTTCATGAGCTATTCCTGTATTTGTATATTATTTTTCTCGCTCAAAATTAGCTTCAGTGTTGCCAGGATCAACAAAAGACTGATTAAGGCAGTGTATGCGCTGGTATTGTTTTGCTTTGTTTTATCCTTCCAACAACCAATACAACGTCATCCATCCTGGATACGCTCAGTCTTTTGAAAGAAAACGTGAACAAACACATTTATGTTTAAGTGTATCAATCTTAGTAAGAGTTGCTCTCTTAAAACATTTTTATAAGCCGAAGGTCCCCCTCTCCAGATATATCTATTCCACATTTCTTCAGCTATTACTGGTGATTAGATATCCCATCAAATATGCTAAGATAATGGGGAATAACCTTCTGGCAGGCAGGAGTAGTGTGGACACTGGCCAGGTGTACTGTGGAGTTATGTTGTGACCATGAGATAGCTTTAATCTTTTTTGAATTTACATTCATATTCATTCACTAATCTAAAACATATTATGAGTTGTATCAAAATGTTGTTTCACACGGCAAATTAATATTACATTCCATGTTCACAATTTTTGTGGATTTTGTGCTTCCATTAGGTCCCAGATGTCCATGTTTATTTTCGTTAGTCTGTCTTGGCGTTTTAGTATTTACTAATTTGGTCTTTGCTTAGTGATAGTTAGTAATTTAGTGTACTACTAAATATGCAGTGCTAGTTATTAGACAACATTAGTTTATGTGAACAGTTATTCAGAATTCCTAGGTTTGGCTATGAGAGATGGTTATAAATAGTAAAATATAAAGACACGCAACATTTTAAGTAATATAGTGTGGTTATATAGTATAGTTACTTACTGGTGTGCTTGGCATGGCACATTGTGCTATTTACATGTTTGGATGTGTAATAAAGTTTTTTGATTGCTGGGGCTAATGCACAACATCTTAAACAATGCAATGCAAAATCTCTGAATCCCTTATATCAATACATATATGTAGATCGGAGCAAGATGCATTTACCTCGACAGTATATAGACTATAGCTAGTTATACACTACATTTAAACAAAAGTTGCTTTCCTCCAGTCTTTGTACTTTCCCAAGGGTAATCTTGTATTTCAGTTGGCTGAAGGCAAAGTATTGTCTTAGAAGGGAGATGCATCTTAGAATGAGATATGGGATGAGTGCTCTCTCCGATGGGCATTACTGAATGGCCCTGAACCCGAAATGTTTAAAGGAAACTGCAGAGAAAATTAGATAATTTTATGATACCATTAATGGCAGAGTCTTGGCAGAATATGTTTTATTTATTCGATCTGTACCAAGGTCGATGTTGTAATTACTACCACAATACAAAATGTTAGATGCCCCCGAAAAATCCGGAACATTCAGCATTCACCCAGGCTTTCTGGGCAGGGGAATTCAAAGTGGGCAGCATAAATAATCGCTATTTGGCAGTAAGGACGAAGGAAACGGCTGAACCGTTTATTATTATTCTCACTACAAGCTCCCATCTGATGTATTCAGTGGTGTATACTTTTACGATTTCTTTATGAGGCGGAACAAAAAGCAGTTCCTATTTATGACGGAGGATATCGGTTACTAATTATTATTTTTTTTAAGGGGATGGCTTAAGCAAAGTGAGTTATTAACGACTGGTCCACTGTCGCACGGCCTCATTAGTGAAGCGTCCTCTCGTTACCTATCGTGCCCCTCGCCCATCAAATAGAAACAATTTGTGGGAGCCTTAACTGCCTTCATTAATATGAGAAGCACAGGATAATCTAAGGTAGCTTTGACACCGAAATCCTTCCACCCACCACACCTCCACTCCCCCACCTACTCCTCCTCATCACCGTCCGACAACCCACCCTTCATCGTCCTGCCCGGCCAGCTTATTAGCTGGTGGCCTGATCCCCCTTGTCACCAGCTTTCCTCCCATGCCCTCGTCCCTTCCTCCTCCTCCTCCTCCTCCTCCTCCTCCTCCTCCTCCTCCTCCTCCGCTCCTCCTCCTCCTCCTCCTCCCCTCCTCCTCCTCCTCCTCCTCCTCCCGCTCCGCGCTCCATCCCAACGGGCTCCAATTCCTGCTGAAGGACTTTGCCTGGCTTTTTGCCAATGGGTGGGTCAGCCCCAGTTTGGCATGCACAGCGCAGTGTCTGGTCCTGACCTGGATCTCCCGCCGTTGGGCTCCTATTATCATTCCTCCGCCAGATCCCTGGTGTGTGGAGTGTCGCGGGAGTTGGGAGCACTCTGCCCGGTCCTGACCCCAACCCTCCTCCCAGTCCTCTTCGTCATCTTCTTCATCCTCTTCTTCATCCTCCTCCTTCCTCCTACTCCTCCTCTTCATCTACCCTTTCCTCCTCCTCCTCCTCCAACTCCGCCTCCCTTTCTCCTCCACTAATGAAAAACTCCTGCCGGGTTATTATTAAACAACAAGAAGGACCTGGCTCACGATGCTTTCAGGCCCAAAAAAGCCATGTCGAGGAAGGGTTAGGTGGGGTCTGTTGGATCATTTGTCGTCTTGTTGCCTTCCTTGGGAAGGTGAGGTAAGAAGTGCAGAGGAACTAGGCCTGTAAGGATTGTTCTTGGGTCTGTTCTCTGGAAACGATTCCCCCAGACAATGTGAGCGGGTTTCAACGTGCCAATCATACCACTTGACGTTTATGAAAGTCACATTCCTTTATAATTGATGGCATTTTATCAACAGTTTTTCTTTCTGCAATAACGCCTATGAAAGTGAATTAAAGGTAAACTCTAAATGTGAAACAAACAAAATGAAAAAGCTTTCCACCGAATCAAATATATCATAATAACTCCAATATTTTCAGCCTTCACGCTTTTGTTTTCCCGGTATGCACTTCTGTGAGGTTCCACACAATGTAAGGGAAGTGAACGATGATTTCATATGCCGCTGTTCTTAAAGAAAATACCCATAAAGTAAAAAAAAAAGCCTGTTTACCGACGTGATCATTAGATATTCCAATAGTTAGCGGTAAAAATCCATATGTGCTCAATGCCTGGCCCTGCATTAATCAGCCCTTAACTACAGGAACCATTAATTACACTGGGATAACCATGTGTCTCCCTGGCACACGTATTAGAGGGAGAGGAAATTTCCATATAGATACTTCCTTTTCTTTATTTCTTCCCCTCCTTCCTTTTAGAGCAATAATAGAATTCCTTATAGTGGCCTGAAGCCCATCCATTCTAAATGAGCCTCTCCCTGCTGCAGATGATCCTGGTGTATGATGTGGGCCATCACGGTGTATTGCCTGTGAGTCCTCTCTGGCTCAACCCAGGTATGGTGATTATGTGTGTGTGAGTGTGTGTGTGTGATGCGTGTGGGTCTCGGTGTTGGGGTGTGTGTGCGTGCGCATGATGAATAGAGCGCCACGGCCACTCCTTGTGTCTGCTTTTGTCTCAGTTAAGGTTATTTTAAAAGTATATGAGCCTATAGGTTGTATTCCTTCCTTAGGTTTGGGGGGGACGGGGGACGGGGGACGGGTTGGGGCTGTCGAGGGACCCCTGTCCTGCACATGGGACCGTGGTAGTCTTGTGCCTGTCCTGCCACGTGTCTCTCAGGTGTGTCCTCACCGACCGCCAGCCCACCCGCACCCCCCAGGTTTAATGGAATCTGCCGACCATGAGGCGAACCGAGCGTGACCGCATAAATATGCATGCCAATCTCAGACGGCCGTGCCACCTCTTAGAGACGGGGGGCGCGCGGGGGGAGGGGCTCCATCTCATTATCAGAGGAGGGAGAGAGAGAGAGAGAGAGGGAGGGAATATAAAAAGCCAAAGTCGTGGGATTTGAGTGGGTGTGTTTAAGTAAGCGGATCCAACGACTGTTTATATGGTTTTCACGGGCGTCGTCAGGTTATTAGGTGGTTATTAAACCGAAAAGAGCGTAGAAATGATTAATAAATAAATAGCGTCCATACGAGAAGCCCTCCATCTCCGAGGCGTTGGGGAAGCATGTTTTATTCAGCCCCCTTTTCTTCGGCCAGCCTGTGAAAACGAGTCTGCTTGGTTTAGCATATTAGAACTTCCTGTCAGATCTTATCGGGCTCTGATGTTAACAGTCACATGGATGACAACAAGCGCGAGAACGCCGCTGTAAGGGTTTTCTCTTTTCATGTAACACCCAGAAACGACGATCGGAGGCAAATCCCCTCCAGCTGACGGGGGAGGTGGTGATGGAGGTGGAGGTGGGGGGGGGGGGGGGGGGGAAAGGGGGGGTCCATGGTGGGCTTAATATATCCAATATACATTATACCTCGAACGCAGAGGGTTTGAGGTATAATCCCTTTTTTTGGGAGGGCTTTTGGGGGAAACAGAAACAGATTTTAGCAGGATTACGGATTTACTACGAAAGCTAATGAGTAGATTGACATGGATTTCAGTGAGCGTTCCTTCTCTCGTTGCCCTCTGTCAGCTCTAATCTAGGTCACAATTGCATTCCCCTTGTAGTGAGTAAATCCGGCCAACGATCTGAGAAAGTTATTCCGCTGTTTACTGCGCCGGCTCGATCGATATCCACAGGAAGCTACTCTCAAATAACCAAACCGTAAAATGGCTCCTGCTAGCCTCCCGCAGTGATTAATCTTAACAACCTAGGGCTTAATTGTCTCCAAAACTTTAGTTAACAGTCAATAGGATGTAGCCCTTGGTAATATTTTAGATCTTTTTGTTTTTTTGTGCTGTCGTAATGAAGAATAATGAGATATTGAATTACGTGTGTCACTTTGCTTTGGTATTGTCTTACATGGGGAGATTTGTCGAGGGCACAGGGGGGTGGGGCAAGGAGTCTGAGAATAAAGCGTTGTCTGGGACATATCTCTCTGTTTGTTCAACAGAGGGGAAGGGGAAAAGGGAAGGAAGAGATGGATGCCGCTCGGCTCTGGCTCTCAAATCCAATCTGGACCGCTTGGTGGGTGCTGGCCCATTTTTTTTCTGGGGGTCTTTTGAGTTTCTTGCCCAGAATTATTTCCTCTCATGCTTCTGTTGTTTCGCCAGCTTTGTGCTGCATGTCACATCCCAGCCTCTCGCCAGGCCTCGTCTCCCACAACGCCACTGTGTTCATGTCTTTTAAATCCAGGAGAAAGGAATGAACCATCTCCCTCCCCACCCCTCCTTCCCCCCCTCCTCCCCCCCCCCCCCCCCCCCACCCCCTCCTCGGTTCAACGGGAGGGGGATGGCCCTGGAAGCACCTGCCGTCTCTTTGCCACTCTCTAGAAACGCTGCAGGTGGCACGAGATAACCGCCCCTAGTTCCTTCCTTTCTTCTGCACACATCGATGCACACCGACGCCAAGCTAAGCAGGAGATGAGTGAGATGTGGAGCGACGGAGGGGGGGGGGGGAGGGAGAGAGGCCGATACCTTGTTGCTGTATTTGCTGACTGGTGTTTGTTAGTGTGTGTGTGTGTGTGTGTCGGAGTAGACCGTAACATCGGACAGGATGCACCACAGCTTACTTTCGAATCTATACCTCTACACTAAAATGGACTGCCTTTTGTGACTTTTATTCAGAGCTGGTAACGTAAACGATGAAACAGCCAGGGATAGCTATTTTCATTATCTTTTTACAAAAGGCCCTCTCTTTCTCCGGCTACCTGGGTTATGGAGCAGGATTTTTTTCCCGCATTGGTATTTGTGGCTCGGACCTTGTGAAAGATTAGTATTGTTATCACATCCCGCTCCAGCTAAGCTCAGCAACAACAACAGAAAAACGGCGGTGACCTTTGGCGTAATCACCCTAACCCACACACTATCAGACGCGCCACAAGCATATCCCCCCCCCCCCTGCCCTCGCTCCCCTCTGCTCCGGCACCGTTGGGAGAGTCAATAGATGCAATAAAAGTTATTAAGTCCGTCAGAATGAATATGTACGTTACACTGGAGACGGCGTACAGCAGTTGGCCTCGCCGCGGAACTTAAATCCAATTCCATCCCGTCTCGCTCGGTTTGTGGCAGGCAACTCCATTACTGGAACTGTTGTTGTTTCTCCTGCGATCTCCCTCTCAAGAAAGGAAATTGGCAACCTTCATCTCCTCAGTCTATTCCAGCATGTGTGTGAGTCGGAGGGGAGAGGGGACTGCTTAGACGCCCCTTAAAGCACAGAACTCTCACTCAACCACAGGGGCTTGATGGGGAACGGCTCATGCTGGAACTCCACATTCTTGGGTGAAAGGCCAGGGAAGTTGTGTGTGTGTGTGTGTGTGTGTGTGTGTGTGTGTGTGTGTGTGTGTGTGTGTGTGTGTGTGTGTGTGTGTGTGTGTGTGTGTGTGTGTGTGTGTGTGTGTGTGTGTGTGTGTGTGTGTGTGTGTGTGTGTGACAGGACTGGAGCAAAATTTTATTTGGGAACATTTTCTCTCACTGGGCCAGTATGCTTGTCAAAGTTCAAAGCGCAGTGGTGGTTGCTGTACTCTAGTAAACAACTGCTGCGAGAGAGAGAGAGAGAGAGAGAGAGAGAGAGAGAGAGAGAGAGAGAGAGAGAGAGAGAGAGAGAGAGAGAGAGAGAGAGAGAGAGAGAGAGAGAGAGAGAGAGAGAGAGAGAGAGAGAGAGAGAGAGAGAGAGAGAGAGAGAGAGAGAGAGAGAGAGAGAGAGAGAGAGAGAGAGAGAGAGCCACAGAGAAGGTGAGAGGAAGCCAGAGTTGACTAGACTTGCAAATGTCCGTGGTTTTTTGTGAACCTTTTTCGGAACAAAAAATACATATTTTTCACAGTTTCTTCAATGCAAATGCTCGAGCAGCAGAAAACGAGCACAGTTCAGTCGGTGACACCTTGGGCTTGCGTGTCTTTCAGACTGCGATTGGCGTTTTCCCTCCGGTGTTTAAAAAAGGCTGTGCTACGAATATGAGTCACGCAGCCCCACTAGACTCTAGACGGGGTCACGCGAGTACAAAGCTGGGAGATGCTCCTTTGCTTAAGCTGGTGCTGCTCACTTCGCACCTCTCTCAAACACAAAGACGGAGTCCTCGACTGAATAGCTGTGCCAAGGTTGACACTGTCTTGCAATTTTCCTTTTTTTTATGTTGACAAAGTGGTTCCAGCAAGTAATGTTGATCCCTTCACTGCCTTTTACAACTGATCTCCTAAAAACTCACTTCAGCCTTCGTCCCTGAAGATACTGACTGCACAATAAGAGTCACGCTCACACAAGAGACAGGCCAACAACCTGTCGAACCAGCCAGTCAACCAGTCTCCTATTTATTGATTCGTTAAAATTAACCATCTGTTTCATGGTGTGTCGTTAGATCAAAGTTGCTTTTATGCGAGGGGGATTACGAATTAGCTACACAGCACGTATATAAAGATGATTTTGAGTTGTTGATGTTGAGTCCATTAAGCAAATAACTGATTATTATAGGTATGCGGTGACGTTGGCAGACGTGTCCGTACGACACTGTGTGGATGTAATTCTCTGCTGAAACATCATTCACTAAGTGAGTCATTCGAGCACAGGCATCTTCAAAATAAAGGCGTGCAAAGGTCTTCGCCTGCATGTCACATCACTTCAATTTGCCACCAGAGCGCTTTGTGCGACCAAATACAATGCTCACTTCTGTCCTGGATTTAATTAATTTCCACTGCCGCCAACACAGCATTGTGAACCCACAAGTGAATTGGAGTTTCTCCCAAGTGCGCGTATATTTAGACCTAGTTTTACCATTCCTGCTGGTTCTCTGACTTTTTGTCTGTCTCATTCTGATATTCATTCCATCTAGAATACAGTATTTCATATCAGACCATGCGAAAAACGACTGTTCCTAGAGCTAAATTATTCTGTCAGCAAAACCCCGATCTGTGTTTGGTAACAGATTTTTAGCGCTTTATTGCTTCTCTTTTTGCTTATATGTTAATATCTCCTGCTTTGTTTCCTCCAGAGGATCTCTTTAGTCAAGGTGATGTCTCCATGAATTTTGCATACCTTCCTCGAGGGAGTGTCTGTGTGCGCCATCTCAGTCCTTCATTTTAATAAGCCAATAAAAGGGAAAACCATCACATTCATAGCAGTCTCATGAGAATGACAACTGGTGGATCTTGTGCGAACTGGTAGGCGTCAGTCTTTGACAAATTTATTTTGACTGGAGGTAATACAGCGGTTGAGCCCAATCTTTTTTTTTAGGTTGTAATTTCTAAATGTTGGGTATTTTTGTGTGGTTATAAATATAGACTGTGATACAGTGGTTGAACTCCATGAATGACATTTTGACACAATACTATGCAGTGTGGAATTTGTATGTATCTCGTTTCAGACGATTTGGGCAGATCATGCATTTGTCCTGGCAACTATCTTTAAATGTGCTGTGTGTGGGATTTATTGTCATCTAGCGGTGAAGTTGCAGACTCAATTCAATGCAGTTCAAATTCAAAAGCTTCAATTTCTTCCTGAAGTGCAATTCTTGGAAGCAAGCTGATGAATTAAAGCAAACAAACTGGAACGCTTGCATGAAACTTAATACTACTTTTACAAGTAATGTAGCAATTATGAGGAAAAAGGTAAAACATGTTCTCTCTAGAGACATTGGTCCATTCTGAGGTTATGTAGAAGCATGGCGTTGCTACATGGCTCCGCTAAACACGACCCACTCCCTATGTAGATATTAAGTGTGCATTCGAAGGTAACTAAATCACAACAAGTCTTTCTTCGCAGGGATGTGCACTTATTAAAACATACTCATGACTATTTGTTCCCTACTAACAGGTCCGTTCCGCTAAATGCCACTGAATTCAACACACTACACTTTTAAAGCACTGTGAAATCTTGTAAGAATAAACCATGATGAATATTTATTATTACAAGCAGATACTATCCACTGTGTGGCCTGCAAATGACAAGAGATTATATGTATGTTTGTTTCGGTATTTAGGTATCTTTTCTATACTCTTTAAAAATGGAAAGGCTAACCCTATATACCTGCTCTTTAATGACACGTACATCTCAATTCACTGAGTTGCTTTTGGTAAAGGTGACTGCTAAATAACTCAAACGTAATAATAATAGTTGTCCAGAATAAATCAAGCGGGCCACTAGGCCCTAGTCTGCCTCCGGGAGCCCAAGCACCGAGCGCGATTGGTCCGATGATTCCAGGGTTCGGAAAACTCCCCGGCGGGCCGTGGGAGGGAAACAGGAGAGCGTTAAAAGTGCTGATGAATCCAATCAGCCAGTGTGCAGGCATTCACCACGGATAGGTGGGAGGCTCAGAGCGGCACCACTCAAGGGCTTAATTAGAAGCATGTTTGTGTATTGTTTGCTTTCAGGCCTTATCAGCGTCTGCCTGTCCCGATAATGGCTTTGGCTGGGGAAACAATCGTTTTGGTCCTGCCTCCACGCCGCCTCACTGATACCATTCGTCAACACCGCCGTCTCCCTCGTGCTCCTGTGGAGAACCTATCGAAGTCGGTGTAGAGGGGCCCCCCAGCTCTTTGGGGCGCCACAGGCGCCCCTGTAGGTCAGACACAGACGGCTAACAAGGCCCCTCTGATGCTGGAGTCGAGGCTTTTGTCTAAGAGACTCTTGCTCAGTAATTAGTGGAATCTACAGTACTACCCCATGGTGGCCCATGCCTCAGATCACCTTGACACAAAGGGTTTGCAAACATCCCATCCCGGCTTTTTCCCATTGATTTGGACCCCTCATTACATAACGTCCTCTCCACACCCCTAAACTCTCTGTCCACTAAGTAGGCAAGGTGTGCACAGCCATCGAACATGGTGGAAAAGAGCGGTTGGATCAGGTTGTAAACAGGGCTCAGGCTATGTGGTACCCAAAGTAAACATAAGCATAAACATAACCGAGAACGAACAAGCATTCATGTTGATTTGAATCGCTGTTCTGCATATGCACCAGAATATCAAGCGAGCACAAAGGTACAATTTTGACGGATTAGGGTTTTTTTAGAGGGGGTGGGAGCTGGTAGTCGGTGCATGGTGCCGCCGTTGCTGAACATATCCGCTGTCTATTTAAGAGCTGATGAAAACGTATGAGTGCCCTCCAATGGCGCTAAAGTGCCCAGCGAGAGAGCTGGGCCCGCTAACAGTACCCAGGCCTAGACTGGTTATCCTGCCGCATTTCACGTCTAAAAATACGACCATTGTCTCTTCCATGCTTCTCTCAAACGACCCGTTCCCAAATATTGTCACTTCCATAACAGTGTGAGATAGAGAGCATTTCTGCGGGCCCCGCGTCCAATATGAAGCCATTGATGCGTTTAGCAAATCTGACAAAATGGAGATAAAAGCAGGATGAGGCAAAATGAGTAGGAAGCAGAGTAGAGGGATAAAATGGGGAGGATCGTTTTTATCTTCAATTGTGTTTGTGTTGTGTTGTGTGTGTGTGTGTGTGCGCGCGCGTGTCAAAGAGAAAATCTTTTTCACTGTCATCTTTGAAAGTATTTTTTAAATTGCTGCTGTTATGTTTTTTGTAAATCTCCTTTTCATTTAAGGCTTTAGTTTAGTGCAATAGCACATAAAATACATTCAATACTATACAGTGCATGTGTCAATTTGTGCATGCCATTGATGTAGGGATTTTTTTTATTAATTGCTTCTAATATCTTACAATGTGAATGTATTTTATTTTTGAACATTTGTAAATCGCTTATTTATCTCATTAAGATTAGCATCCGAAAACTATTAGAAAGGTAAGGTGACCTCCTTACATACAAAACAATAACACTCTGAATGCTGAATAAGCCCGCCAATTATAGATGTGGCACAACCAAGTTTGTTTAAGTCAAACAATATGATAATACAAATATAAAGTTTAGAACCAAGGTATAATTTATCTTCGTTGTGAATCCAGGATCGTGTGCTAGTACTCAACTTAGACATGACTTCCATTTGTCTGCCAAAAATGCTTTGAGTCAAATAAAAACCTTAAATATTTTACAGGCTAAAGCCTATGAAATATATCAAAAACATGCCTTACAGTTTACAGCATAGAATTGAGAGTGACTCTGTTCCAAACATTTCCATTCCCACAATTATCTACCACTGTCTACATCCGTTTTCATCTTGACATTGTTTCCTAAATTACCAAATCGTAAAAAGAAAAAAGATGACATCTGACACTGGATCCACATCCACAGTAGACCTATACACCCGACTCATGGCTTTTTTTTTTTTTAATCTTCTCCTTCCTTGTTTGACTTGAACAATAAACAAATTCAAAGCGGCCCCTATGAGGAATAGTCCCTGAAAGAGCAAGGCCTTTGAAAGCATAGCGTGTACGTTTATAATCCCTTTTGTGTCTTTTTGTTTTCCGTGATTAAAAAATAAAAACGTGGGAATTGTATCTTGAATTGTAATATGCGTCCATTGTTAAACATTTAGTCGAGCCCAGGATTTCATTATAATACGCCATCTTCTCGGCAGCCATTAGCCCCTATTACCCGCTTGTGTTCACACGCATACATTCTGTTGCCATGGTAATTCAAGGGCGGCCGGGTAGGTAAGCCAATTGGCTGAGCCCACTCCTCTGACATTGGAGTAAGCACAGCTAAGGAAGTCTTTCACGGGGCAAGGCTGGATTTCAATCAGCGGGGCCGTAGCGCCAGGGAAACCGGGGCATTCCAATGCAGTTATGCTTCAGCACTTTTTCAATTTGGGCTTGGCCTGCCTCAGATTATGGCCTCTGGCGTATTGTTAATGAAAGTCACATTAGACATCCCATCCCATTCCCCGTCTCCCAGCCCTCCAAGCCCACAGAGGGTGCTTCAGCGCTAGCGGTGTGGGAGGCTAATGGTCTTAGCCGCGTCCCGCCGGGATGCCTGCAAACGGGGCTCTCTCGAAGCGTGCTCCTGTCTGATGGAGCCCCTTGCCCCTCCTGTGGAGCGCCGACGAAAGGAACACTCCAATCCCTCCGTTGTTGCTAGAAATACCCAGCCAGATCCGGGGCGCGTCCGGACATTTGGATGTTTGCGTCTTGGCAAATCGGCACGCTGTTGAGACTTCCCTTTGAAAGGAATGCTTGAGCTGAAATCACATGTGGCTGGAACAAATTCCCTTGTTTAAGTGCCCATAAGCAGGATGCTGACCTCTTTTAAATAATAGCCAAAAACTCCCCCCCCCCCCCCCCATTGTGAACGATTTAAAGCGGTTTTCTAAACACATGGTTCGGAATGGTGTTGATGTTTGGCACAGTTTTATAAGGCGCGATACCTTTTTTGGTGCACGAGAGAATACATTTTACATTTGTCATTCCTCAAGACAAATTGTTTTGTTGAAACACTTTGTAAGTAATGTCTGCATGTATTTACAATTGCGAGTATAATCGTTGGTGCAACAAAACTATGCAATACTTTTGGTGCCATTGCCTTTTTTAAAAAAACACACAGCTTGATAGATGTCCAGAATTGTGAAGTCGGCAAAGTGCCTAGAATATATGAATGTTGCACTATTGACTTTACACAAAATGAACTTGACACTTGACTCTCCAGTATCAAGTATCAATTCAATGTTGAATAAATCGTCATTTTAAAATGTTTATCATGAATATGGAAGTTTAATCAAATTGCTTTTATGAATAAAAAACATTACAAAAACATGCTGGAAAAAAAACCGTTAAGTAGGTTAAAAGGTTATCCTCTCACTCCCTCTCTTTCTATCTATTTCTCGGTATGTCTCTCACCTTCTCTTTTGCTTCCTCTCTCTTTCCCTCTTCGTCTCTCTTTCTCTCTCTCTCTCTCTCTCTCTCTCTTCTCTCTCTCTCTCCTCTCTCTCTCTCGCTCTGTGTTCACAGAGTATTCATCGCTCCCTTTGCGGTTGTCGCCTGCTTTGAGGTTCTTTACAATGTGTGCCCCGGCGACCATTTTGCTTGTGATGGCATTTTGCTTATGATACTTATGGGCCTTTGAGACCAACTTTGATTTCAATGTTGATCAGGGACTGTGAGAAAGCAGCCAACAGCTAAGCATTATCTGCACCAACTCGTAGGCTGAACTGCTTTGCGGTAAAGCTGGGACGTAGCAGCCGCTGACATATAAGTAGCTTAAGTATCTAAACAAAACTTTAGAGCAGAGGACATAAGGAACTTTATTCGCCCTGTGTGAAAAAACTGAGGCATCAGCATTTTATCTGCGCATATTTTTTTACTCCACTCACGGCTTAGTACAGCTACAGACAACGCCAAGCTCACTGAAACATTGCAGTGACCGGGTCAGGGGCGTACCCACACCAGGTGCTGGGCGTAGTGGCCTATGCCCAAACAAAAATGTGATTGGCCAACTCAAGTACTACTTCCTGCAAATGCTGGGGGTTGTGGTGTGGTACGCCTCCCCCCACCCTCCCGCCGCTGGTTATTTATTGTAACCCGAGTCCTAGGCCTTACTAAATGAGTCTGCTCATACAAGACGAACAGTAGAACACATGCTGTCATCCAAGTTTGAGCCCAAAACATTGTTCCTCATTTGATTGTTCCCATCTCAGGCCAGACCCTAGCACCTACAACAAGGAGCACTGGCTGTATTCAGTGTACACTCTTCCCTTCTTTGTGTCATATTCGTTGGCTTTGTGCTCCGATTTTTTATTCAGACAGAGAACATAGAGCTCGGAGGACCTTCATATACAATTACATTTTTCTTACTCTTCATGTCTGTTCTGAACTTGGGTCACAGAAAATCGAATAATATGCCTGGTCCAACTTTCGTATGTTGACAGTCCTGTACCTGTGCACATGTACGCACACATTTACACACACCATGTTTTACTCTAATACATTTCTGAGATCAGCTCCCAGCATGCACTTATGAGGCAGCGTGGGTCCCGTGGGACTTATTTTTCCCTTGGATTATTGATTTCCCTGTTAAAGATAATGTAGATAAATTGCTGCTCTTTCTGATTTCAAGAGCACTCATCATTTCTTCCTGCCCTCTCCCCTGACCCAGCCCTTTTTATATAGTCTCTAACAGTTCCTCATGCTGATCAGGCCTCCCTTCCCATGCTAAAACTGCCAGGGCCAGGGGTCGGGGAGTGGGGGGGGGGGTGTTCAAACCTTGTCTCTACTGCAGAGTCCATTAGATGGACGTGTTGGCGTTGGTGTCCTCACACTGAGACCTGAACCCCTGGCCCGGTCCCTCTGTTACATCACGCCAAGCCAAACTCCCTCAGACCTCTGCTCTCTGGTCAGTGTGAATGGACTCCAGGGTCCCCCCTCCCCCCATGTGAGCCCGTTGCTCCGCGAGCCACAGGCCATCTAATTGTGAACCATCTATGACAAACAGCGGAGGTATTTAGGCTCTTTTTTTTCCTGTGCGGAGGAGGCTAATTTGCTGCGTCGGTACCGTGGGCTGATTGTAGCGAGCTGTGCCTCAAAAGGTCAAACGCTGCTGGTTGGAAGCTTAATATTTAGTCTCTTGGTTTCTAGTCAGCCCAAGTATGTGTTTGGACTCGAATGTTGGGGCGATTACTGCCAAGCTGTCTGAAGTTAAAACCGCCTCTGTTGCAGACCTCTGTTGAAGTCCTTGGTTGCAGCTTAAATCACTATGGCAGTGATTTTGTTTCTGTGCCACCCTTGCAGTTGGGGGGGAAGTCATAAGTACATAGTGTTTATCCATATTGCTTGGTCTCTGTGGGTCTGCATGCGTTTCTGTACGTCTTGGTGTAAATCTGCCTTGTGTCGTTGACAGATTTCCGCGTGACAGTTTGTCTGTTTTTTTGGGGACAGTTTTTTATCTTCCTTGAGGGACTGCTGGTTTCTCTGCCGTTATATGTTGTTTGTATCAAAGGCATCTCCGCTGGCCCTCCTAGCCCCTAGCTCTGTTTCCATACCGTGGCTGTCAAGAGAGATCAGATCTTATTTATCTGTCAGAATACGTGTATGTGTGTGGGATGTTGGAAATGGAGGGGGCATTTATGTGTCATAGCATTCTGAGACTATAATGCAAGTGAGAGAGGATAAGAGATGGGAGCACATTTTGAAGAATTTACCGTCAGCACAGTTCAGCTTCAATTCATCGAATATGTGTGCACACATTCGTCTACCCCTCCACACACACACACACACACACACACACACACACACACACACACACACACACACACACACACACACACACACACACACACACACACAGACACAGACACACACACACACACCTACACAGACACACACACACCTACACACACACACCTACACAGACACAGACACACACACCCACACAGACACACACACCTACACCCACACAGACACACACACACACACAGACAAACACACACACACACACACACACCTGGGCGTACCCTGTGATTCCTGGTCGGTACGTACCGTATTAGCGATTAATTTCATCCTGGCAGTGTAACGCATCCTTCTGCGTTCGCCTGAGAGAGGTCACATGATGAGGCAGGCGCTGGAAACCCGGGCGTCGATCGGAGAGAACGTAGCCACGGCTCCGCCCTCCTGCTGGTCTCACTCGGCGGGAGATCGTCAGCCGATTTATGGCCCTATCTGCATCAGTGCACAACGCCCAGCGAGGCGGAACGGGACGGTGGAAACTGTAGGTGCATGAAGACGAAGCGGAGGCGCTAACATGATGCTTTCATTAGCACCGTGCCGGCCGCCGTGGATTGTGGAGCTATTAACGGGCGGCGGCTTTTCTGACCGAATGAAACGGATTGATGGCGAGGGAGGGCATAAATCGCGCCGTTTCTCACGCTGACTCTGTGTCACGGGGCGTGCCGCCGCCCCCTCCGCCCCCTCCCTGATTTACTGTGCGTTTGGGTGTTTGCTGAACGCATGGCGAACCCTTGCCCGGGCCTCAAATCATCCGGTGTGGCGAGGAAGCGACAACAGGAGCAAGAAGCCGTGTTCGTGAGTCAGCACATCATTCACCCTAGCCCCTGCGGCCCTCCTCCCTCCCTCCCCTTCCCCTCCCCTCCTCCTCTCCTCCCCTCCCTCCTCCCTCCCCTCCCCTCCCCTCCCCTCCTCCCCTCCCCCCATCCGCCTTCATCTGCCTTCATTCTCTTCCAATCCACGCTTCCACTTCCGAGGCCGGCCCCCTCGCCGCCGCCGACCTGCTAAGCGCATTACGGGAGCACAGCAGCCCCCCCCCCGGACCCCATCACGGACCTGCACTCCCATGGTGTCCGAGGATGGAGCAGCTGCTCCATGAGCCGTACTGCTCAGCCCTGCTCTCTTACAACCAAAGAGGACCTTAAAATAAAGCAACTTGCGCATGAGATGAATTCCTCCTTGGATAATGGTTGACGTTATGCCTGATGGGGGTTTAAATTCAGTGTGAAACGGCTTGAATAGTATGTGCATTTGACCTTGATGCACATCATTAGTTCAGCCTAATTTTAATTGGATGTCTCCTCGCTAGCTTGCGCTGCTCGCTGTGGATAGCGCCTGGGCTATTGATTGTCCAAGGCTGCTCCTCTTGAAGCAGGTTCCCCTTGGATATCTCCTCTCATTCATCCTTGTGCTTCTTGTGATTGGTGTTGGGGACCATTTCTCAGACAAGCTCGGCTGGGTTTCCTCTGCAGTGCCGCGGAGAGAATATTATTTAATGGTTGTGTTCTTTTTCTTCCTGCGTCGCAAAGGTAGGGCGGTACTCTCGGTAGGGAGACGAAAAACGCCAGCAGCACAAGTGGCAACCGTTGGCCGCAGGCTCTCCCATCAGCGGAGGGCCGGCCATGAGTGTTTGCACTTAATTAAGGTAATGATTCGCTGAATGCACATGGGTTCAAGTGGGGCCGGTGCTTTATTGCTCTCCGCCTGTCGGACTCGTCCCCGGCCACCGCCAAATTAGGGTTGAGGATTGACATGAGGAGAGCCATTAAGTGACCCCCCCTTGCTCCCCTCCATCCTCACTCCTCTCCCCCGCCTATATCAAACCCATCCGTTCAATACACCCCGGTCCATAGGCTGCACCCCATGGAGTCGACTTCACTCCTGTAAGAAAGGCCCCATGGGAACAAAAAGTAGAACAACAATAGTTCAGCCGTGTGCGAGAGGAAAAACAGCATTGAAGGGCCATAGAAAGCATCGCACCGGCCAGCAGTCGACACATTTATATAACACCGCATTGTGCTCCACACAGCGAAGGTACGCTATAGCTCTCTAGGGTTCTCCAGGGGGAAGAACCAGGGCTATTGTTCCTGTGTCACTGTGTCAGCGGTCCAGCAAGGGGCAGGAATGTGTTCATGACTCTACATGCTCACCCTGTTATGCTCTCTCTCTCTCTCTCTCTCTCTCTCTCTCTCTCTCTCTCTCTCTCTCTCTCTCTCTCTCTCTCTCTCTCTTCTCTCTCTCTCTCTCTCTCTCTCTCTCTCTCTCTTCTCTCTCTCTCTCTCTCTCTCTCTCTCTCTCTCTCTCTTTTCACAAGCTGTCTCTCTCTCTCTCTTTTCACAAGCTGTCTCTCTCTCTCTCTTTTCACAAGCTGTCTCTCTCAGATCTCAGATTGAGAGATATTGAGTGAGGGCGTACCAGTGAGTGGGAGACGAGGTTAGGGGGCTTCTGGAATCACATTTTACACAACGTGCCTGTGTACACAACAATGTCTGTGTGTCCTCTAGGGAATCAAACTCCTAGAACTAACTCAAAGTAGCCCCTATACATCCCTATGGAGGATCCTCAATCATTGCACTGTTTTTCTTTCATTTCTATCTATAGTTGACCTTCCATTGATGCTTTAAGGCTTTCACATGATAGAATAATGAAACGAAAATCTGGCATTTCTCTGTGTTGCAATGATTAAAATAAAAATAACCCACAATTCATATCGTTAGCTTCTTATTTTTTCTTCAGGTAGAGTGAACAAACACCTTCAAGGCTGAGCTCAGCTGATGCCCTTTCAAATAATGCAGAAAAAGGGGAGTTGTGTTTCATGTTTAACAATAGAGGAACTTTGCAATGATTCTGGCTAAACACAGACAAGGATCGACTCTCAAACCTCTGTTACTCAACGGGTGTAAGCAGATCCTCTCTGCTTCGTTGGAGATCCAAAGGTGAGGCTATGCTTTGTCTCTGACGTGATGTCTACTCCAAGCACTATTTCCCTCAATCCTCATAAGCTATGGCCAGTTTGGCCACTGTGGAGGGCCAACTTTCTACAGGGGGGGGGGGGGACTGTGTGCTCATCTCGAAACTATATAGTTTTCATCCAAGTGCCGGAGAGAGACTATTGAATTTGGAGTGGGGGGGTGGGGGGGTGGGGTGCGGAATGATCACATCATGTGGAGATAGGGTGCCGAGAAAATAGACTTTTATCAAGAAGTTGATCACATCATGTGGAGATAGGGTGCCGAGAAAATAGACTTTTATCAAGAAGTGTTGTTATTGGAGGACTGCGGTATTCCCCTGCCTGGGTCGGGACTGGGTTTGTTATTCTTTCGGTGCCCTTGTCTTCATTCCTTATTTCCAGCCTCCACTGGGAGCTGGTGGAGAAGACAACGCAAAGGAAACATCACATGGTAGGGGAACGAAGAGGAGTGGAGTTATTGCGCACAAAGTAAAAAAGATCCCCTGAGGTTTCTTCATACTGATGGAATGTGTATATTTTAGGATGGTTGAACGGTGTTGATTTTGGTATTTTAGGATGGGAAATAAATTAGCACTGGTCAAGCTCAAATTTGGATTCCAGTTTTTGGGTTGATTCTGTTGAAGTGAATATAACACAGTTGATAACAGTTTGGAAATACTATACTAAACAAATCAATCATTGTGTTTATTATTTGAAGTCATATTCATTCAAGAGATATTTCCTTTATTTACCCGGTACATTCCAACAGTGCCAAGGTTTGCTCATTGGCTTTGCTATTGAAAATGTCTTTTCTCTTTCCTTCGTCGTTCGATGCCATTAATCCCCTGTTACAATGCACCACTTCACATGACCTTATTATTTTACATTTGTATATTTACCGCAGCTGCTAAGGGCCACCTCTATAAGTTACTGATTTACAATTCAAAGTGCATCATCACACGCTTTGCTTGAGTTCTGAAACAGACGTCTTCAGATTAATTCCTCCACCGCCATGCGTTTCCCACGAACAGATGCGCGGCTTAAACATCTGTACTGGTTTGAAGGTGGTATGTGTTTTCTTAGAGGTTGTTGGGGGGCACGGAGCCCAGAAATAGCAGCAGTAGGCAGCTGGGGTCCACGTCACCCAGAGAGGTGCTGCAGCAGCTATAGAGTCCATCTGGAGACAACCCGCGTCCAAGGACACTGCAGGAGGGAGGGCAAGGAGAACTCAGGCCCTCCTGAATGCACCTTTTGCCACAGAACTGCTGGGCGGTAACATGGTCCACTCATTAGCAGGATTTATGAGTCCTGACCGAACCATGAACCAAGTCATGAATGAAGAGGAGGGTGCGGATTCATCAGTCCATTTTGCTTTCAGTTTTGTACTTTACTTTACTTTCTTTATTTCGTTGTCTATTTGTTTTTTTTGGGGTTTTTTTTTTTCCCGTTCTTTGTTGGTCTCTTTCCTTTCTTATCTGTTTCTGTCCTTCTCTTACACACACACACACACACACACACACACACACACACACACACACACACACACACACACACACACACACACACACACACACACACACACACACACACACACACACACACACACACACACACACACACACACACACGCGAGCACCTTAGTGTTCTGTGACAGAGGAGGTCCCATGGGGCCGTCTCTACATCGCCTCAAAGCCACGCTCCTCTGCTCTCATCCCTCACCCAGTTTGTCCTCTCCACCATTTGCTCGGCGGTGGGCTGTAAAGACTTATGTGTCGGCAACTCCTCGCGGCGATGCTTTGAGCTAGAAACAAAGCGTTGTGGTAAACCAGCGGTGCGTATGTTCAGGGAGGTTATCATAAGGGTAACAAAGGGCTCTGTGTTTTCGTCACCGACTGTTCATTATATTAAATGAGACATTTAGCGAATTGCAATCCTTTAAATGAATCAATAATTCAACAGGGCCTTGAACAATGGAGCATATTGTTTTGTTTCTTCAATCATCGACCGTTCGTAGTTTACATGCTTTGTGTGTGTATGTGGGTGTGTGCACATAAAGTGGGATCCACCCTTCTCACCCGTGATGCCTCAGGCTATCATTGGCAAGGTGGACACACAAATGCACACAAATGCACACACACAAACCCACACACACAAATCCACGCACAATCCCACCCGATATGCCCTGGAATAGCTATAGCTCAAAGAGATTCCAGTAGAAAAGGAGTGAAGGATAAAAAATAAAGCGTGACATGAAGGAATATTGACCTTACGGTAAAAACAAGACTTAAGTTTAGGCGTATGTGTGTATTTCATCTGTATTTATAATATAGTGTGATTTCTTAATATTAAGGCGCTGTGTGAGGCAGTTTATTGTAATGTACATTACATCTGCACAACTTGTTCTGAACAGGATGAAATATAGGAAACAATGACAAGACAGGAGCGCGAGAATGAGTTGTTATAAATACAGGCAGAAATAGTCCAAAATGACATAGTTAGTGCGACGGAGAGAGAAAGGGAGACAGCGGGAGAGATCAAGGAGGATATTTCAGCCTGGGAGACAGAAAACGAATTACAGAAAAAAGAGACAGAGTTAGCGGCAGAGAGAGGGAGAGTTAGCGACGGGGCTAGACATAGGCTCTTCTACCCCGAGCGGAGAAGTGCAGTGTATTAAAGCCATATCTTGGAGAGGAGTGAGATGCCGGGGAGGCTTGCCAAGCTAGGAATCAGAGCTGCGGCCCTGCGGTGGGTAAAGGGCTGTAATCATAGCTCAGTGGCGGTGGACATTATGAGGGTGTCCTACACACTGCCCAGGGCTCCATAGTACTGGCTACAGGTTAAAGTATAGCACATTACCTCCTGGCTCTTGCCTCTCCAGCCTGCTCCCACTATATCTAGGTTTTCTGCTTGGGGCACATCCCATTCTACCCTCTCTGCCGCCATCAATTGAATTTTTCGGATTTTGTCATTCTGTGTGCGTGCGCGCATCTGTCTGTGTGTGTGCGTGCATGTGTGTGCATGCTTGTGCGTGTGTGCGTGCGTGCATGTAATCTTCTGAAGGCATTTCTTATGTGTATCTTTATCCTTGGGAGTTTGTGAAGGTTGATGTGTGTGTCTGTGTGTTGTGTGTGTGTGTGTTGTTTGTGTCTGTGTGTAGTACCAGGTTTTAGTTCTAAATGTCAACCGTTTCTGCTCTATTGGGAACGTTTTACATAAATGCTGACATTAAACATGGAAGATGCCGTAGAAGCACATGATCAGGATCCCTTAGCCAGACTCCTAACACCTGACACTGACGCCAAACTCACCAGTGTTTTAAAACGGCACAAACGCAGGACCATCGCAAAATGCGATGGCTAAGGGGAAAGAGGGGTGGGTGGGCGTCCGGGTATCAGTTTTCCTCAATGAGAGCAGCCTTGTAATCAAAAGGCTAGACGATGTGGAGTATGTCAGTGAGTCACTGCTGCACTACCACCACCATTAACGCCGCTTCTACCACCATTGTGTTCCCAGGGGAGTCCACTGTAAATATGTGCGGCTCCTGGCGCCCAGGCACCTCTCCAAGGGGCCGGAGGCCCCAGGCTTGATCACAGCGCATGTGTCAAGGCTAAGTCAAATATTTAGAGAGACGGCTCACAGACGCACAAGTCTGAGTGGGAACTCTTGTGTTTACGGCGTTCTTCAGAGACCCTTTATGGGTCAACGCACACCTGCTTTCTGTCTTCCTCGGCACAGGGTATCACAACAGTGTTCACAAAGTGTGGTACAAGGGCTGGTTTCAGGCAGGGATATACTGCATGAGCAGCAGGGGTGTCCAACACCAGGGCACCTCGCAACAGCCATGCATGACTCGTGGATGGATGCACACCGTGTCTCCTCTCTCTCTCTCTCGCCCCTTCATCCCTGGGGAGCAGAGACTGTGCTGCCGATGGAGATAAGGTCACCTATGTGCGTGCACGGCGAGTGTGGTCAGCAGAGATTCCCCAGCCATGCAGAGGTCATGGTAGCAGGATGCGGGGGATGATATTCATGGTATGCAAGTACCAGGGTTTGAAATTGTCAGCCCCCCCACCCCTTCCCTGAGTCCAGCTCGCTGTGCTGCCTGTTTGAGTTGCTGTCTGCCAGCCTCATGAAAAATGCCCCCCGCCCCACCATGACCACCTGTTGACCAAGTTGCCGTGGTTACCACCATCTCTCTCTCTCTCTCTCTCCTCTCTCTCCCTCTCCCTCTCCCCCTCTCCCTCTCTCTCTCTCTGCTTAACCTGACCAACTTCCCTGCCTTGGTAACACCTAACCCTAGTCCCTAATTCCCAGTGTATGGAGTCAGACGAGATGGTAACGGAAAGTAGCTGCTAACCTATAGAGCCCCATGTGAAGTGGAACCCAGTGTTGGCCCCCAACTCCACGGCTTTGGACAGGACTGTTTGGGTTCCGCTGTAGCCGTTGTTGACAGGAGCTGAAGTTCAGAGAGCGACTCAGTCGGTTGTCATTAAGAGGACCCGTGTGAGGTGACCAGGATACAGCCGCCACAGAGAGGCACTGGCCGCGGCGAGGGAAGGCCATTTCACGCAACACAGCTTCCAGGAAGTCAGACATCCGAGGAGCCCGGAGAAGGCTGCATCTCTTTCATAGTAGGGGGAGGCAGAGCAACCAGGCATGCCAGGCCCTCCAAAAGACAATATCCCCTGCCTAATGCCACCTGGGATGACTTTTTTGTTATCTGCGTGTCGGAAAGCCTCAGGCTCAAACCGTTCATTTTTGTGCCCTAATGAAAGTGCTCCAGAGCTCACTTATTTACTCACTCTGTGCTTTTGAGTTATGCCACCTAAAAAAAAAAAAAGAAAAAGATATAACTCCATTGATATTCAGTCTATGGGTGGGGGCGGGGGCTTTGTGTAACCGTGAAATAAATGTGGACGCAATGACGATGTCGCCAGCGGACAAGGCTATAGGTGCTTAAGGAGCAGACAAGGATATAGGTGCTTAAGGAACTGTGCTTGCATCAATCTTCGCTGTTTGGCCAGAGACCGCATTTAAATAAGGCCACTAAAAAGGCAGACGGGAAACAATGGACATATCTGTCTGGATCTGTGGGCAAAGGAGATGGATTCTGCACTGAAGTACTGCCAATGCATCCGGATCTAGTTGTGAGGCTTCAGGAAAGAAAACACTCAGGTGGTGGGGCTTCCTAGAAGATATCCCGTGTGACATGTCCCAGGAAATACATCCTTTTTGCGGGGGGGGCTTAATGCATGAGTAAGACTACAGTCTTTCTTTTACAGAAGTGGGTCACTACACCGTTAAATCTCCTTCAGGGAGTAATTCTGATCGTATATCCCAGGAAATATTACATTCCAATCCCAAACTATTTTGCATTATTTGCAGCATTGGGTAAGTGTGTGTGATAGGTCTTGGCATTAGGTCAGAATGTACAACTTCTGAGCACATTTGAGCTTATCTATCCCACTCACACAGTTGGGCTCCACAGAGTTCAAACGCAGGCCAGTACAAATTCCTCTTGATGACAGCAAACAACAATCTTCAATCATGTTGAGACGCACCACCTGTGTGTATTATATTAAGCGTTACCGTACAACGTTTTCAAGAAGGCTGCACACCTTTTGTGCCCAGGTTAAGTCAGCCAATACCGCACACACTCAGGGAGAGATCTCCTGCATGGCAACATGGAACACCAGCGCCATGGATCGTTAATCGCAAACTTCTAAAATGAACCGGCTTTCGACGCCACGGCCCTGCGTTCTTTGTCTGGAGGAGCCCCAACAAAGTAACCCAGGTGGAGTGTGGCAGCCCTTGTTACACTTATGCCATGCCGTCCCATGTCTTCCGCCTTTTCCTCATTGGGCCACAGTATTCAAGCATGACTTTCTTTTCACGGCTACGTGCATAGCCATTAGTGATACAACTATTGATGTAGACCCAATGTCATTAAGCCCCCACATTGCAATAACCTGGGTTTAAGTCATCTTAAACCCAGCATGGGTTATGGAACCACTGCAAAGATCTAGAGCAAACTACGCTTTGCTGCCTTGAAACATTGAATGAGTGCAGGGAGTTGTGGAGGAAAGTTAAAGTCTGGATCACTGTTGAAACTTTTCAATCTTATTTATCTAATCACTGCCAAACTGTGTTGGGAATGTTTGTTAGTTGTGGCAAGGCATGTGGAACGCTGGTCGCATCTGCTCGGGCGTCAAAACAAAACCCTAAACACTAATAAAAACAGAGAGTAATATTTAATACAGCGTGAAGGTAACATTTGATACAATGACAGGATCCTTTTTTATACACTGTACTGTGCTGCATATAGAAACGATCGGATGACGTATAGAAAAGAATAAAAAAAAGAGAAGCGTTCACATGGCGAAAGGAAACCGAGTATAATTGCTGATTTCACAGTGAGCTGTGAAGAAGTGTATCCCATCCAAGCCGCCTTCAGGAAAACCAACAGCTTCCAATAGCCGGAGCTATACGATGAACACGGCTTGCACACCACTTTACCGTGGTGAAGTTGTTTCCATTCTATCAGAGTTGTGAGATTTCACGGTAGAAATATTTTTCCTGTTAAGTTGAGAATCATTCCGATGGGCCGTGTTATTCCATAAATGCGATGCCGTGGGGGTGAATCATGGGGGCGGATTCCAGAAAGCTCTTGAAGTGGAAGCACATACAGGAGAAATGAATTATAGGGTAGTCCCTCGTCTCTTTTCTTCTGATAATGAAATGGAGAACTGGGGGTAATACAATCCTTTCCAGTTCCACCTTGAAGGACACAGCGAGTCTATTGACCGTTGCCGCCATTATGGGGCAGAATTATAAGCTGAGTGTGTTGGGAAATGTGCATTGTAACTGCAGTGCTTTCAGCAGGTGCTCTCCATTTTTATTTAAAGACCTGCTTTGGTTCCTGACATCTCCCAGTGGGAAAATATCGTAACCTGTAGTTTTAAAAAACGCAAGCTGGGCCAGTGCCAATACCGTGCATAACTCGGAGAAACGGTGTCTGTGTGAGTAGCGGGACACATGGGAGATCTCCATTCGGTAATGGCAGGTAAAGGAGCAGGAGAAGGAGGGGGAACCACTTTTGACAAATGGACTCCAGAGACACCATTCGTTCAGGTTTCAACACTGCTTACCGAGGGAGTGTCAACCCTCCCTGTTCTTATTACACAGTAAAGGTGAAACTTAATGCCCTATGTCAGCCATTTTAGTGAAACAATAGTGCGTTTAGTTGAACAAAAAGCCCCAAACAGCCCACAATGCTGGTGTACTCGCAGTATGCTTTGATGTTTAGTTTAGTATGAATATCGTGCATCAGCTGTCCATCCCTCTGTGTGTTCTGATCCTAGGCAAACTCAGAATACTGATTTACCAAATGTGACCTATAGGACTTGGAAATGTGTCTTTTATATGCATCCGAGCAGGGTTTGTTGGATTTAAACAGATGGAGTTTCAATGGCTCACTACAAACCTCAAAATGTGTTGGTTTGTTTATCTTTGAATAAATCAAACTCTCTCAGACACACACACACACACACACACACACACACACACACACACACACACACACACACACACACACACACACACACACACACACACACACACACACACACACACACACACACACACACACACACACACACACACTCCATGATGCAATATGAAATGGATACAACTATTTTGCCTCAATTTATGGCATTTATCAACCACATTTCTGGTAAATCATATACTTTACTTAGCCTCAATTTATGGCATTTATCAACCACATTTCTGGTAAATCATATACTTTACTAGCTCACTCTCCCCATTATCATACTATATAAGCATTCACAAACACACATGCACGCGCACTCACGCACGCACGCACACGCACGCACACACGCAAACACAACAGACATCTATCATGCATACATGCAGACACCCAGCCGAGGCACATCTGTTTGTCTGCATGTATGACATGGCCTTCAGAGGAAGTGGGAGCCAGGGTAACTGGAGCCAAGCCTAAGCCTTATATAAAATGGAGAAATATGCAGCGGGCTGGGAGTCTCTGACGAGCTGCTGAAAGCCTGTGACATGAATCCCGGTCCGGGGACCAATCGTGCATTCCATGGCGGGATTGCCAAGATGCTCGCTTGACGGGCTCCTGATAAAACAAGGGGCCCCGGCCCCTGAGATATGCAGGCTGAAAACAACTGGTGACACCCTTTTCAAGTATAATTAGTGGCCGTATGGAGCCCATGTGAAACACATCCAACCTTTTCCTCTACCACCACCACCAACAGTTCTCCACACAAACAAAACAGTGCTGCAGCCACTTGAGCTATGCCTCTTCTCCAGGCTTGCCTCTATGGCCCTCACTTATGGGGCCAATGAATATTCTCTCCCTGCTCGCGGGGGCAGCACTTAGAGAGTGTTGTAGGCTGCAGCCATGCCGATTAATGTAGCACTCCGGGCTGCTCTTCCTGTTCTGGCTTTTAAAGCCGCTGAATGATAGTCTGAGAATGCCTCTCCATAATGTCACTCCATGGCTCGAGCCAAGGGGTTAGTGTGTTCTGATTCAACGCATGGAAAGAGGACAATATAAATCCTCCGTTATCTCGACTAGTGTGTTTCGAGTTGTAGAGGTAACCGTATCACTTGGGAGGAAGGATAAATGATTGGGATATGTGATGTGCTGAGGAGAGGAAGGACCGAGGTATAGTTTTGAAGCAGTCGAGTGTTAAAAGACCTTACTTGCCTTACTCGGGTTAAAGTGAATGTGCGTCTGAAACAATTTAAACTATAAGGTACATCGTCTGAAATAATTTTTTGAGCTCTCTAAAATCGATTGCGCTTTGAAATGAATCACAAACCGAAAATCAGCTGTGTTTCTTAACTCTTCAACCTTGACAATTTAAACTATTCTGATCAAATAAAGAGAGTGAGAACATCATGTGCTGATATATCTCAGAACATTGCTGGGAGTCACATGCTGGGGTCTCCTTAGCACTCATCACATATTAGCAGTTTAAACATAAAGCTATTCAAGTCTCAGAAATATGTGAATACTGGGTGTAGAAAGTTCGAGTGGCAATATTAAAATGTACGGAAAAAGTATTTTCATGTGTGTTTTTACGGATCTGTTATTGCTCGGTTATTCCTTGGTAATGGTTTTATTTTGAATAACGTTTTTGGGAGAGTAAGCTGGCCAGACAGAGCTACAGAGTTATAATCAAAATGCCGACAAAATGTCAACCAAATCTGAGTTCACCGAGAGTCGGTGTGGCGATATCATCTGCAAATCCAGATACTTCGGATTTGGGAGCATACGAGTGCTTCACGCCAACCCTTGCACTACTGATTTAAACAGCAGTCCTCGCCGTTGAAGGGAGGCCGACAGAGCTAATCTTCCAGGTATTATATGTCTCGCTCTGGAGATGAGAGCAAAATGTGACATTATTTGAAATGAATTGGCTTGCGGTTTCTAAACTCGAAGCAATACAGCTACCTACCCTTGCAGGGAGGAGAAAGTGATTTCATATAAATTATAAGTGATATGTATCTGGTGTTGTTATTCGCATAATCAAGCGATGACACCATTAAATAAATCAAATTCGAGCAACGTCAGAAACACCAGAGAGATGGGTGCAGCAGGAGGTGAGCTGAGTGCTGAGATATACCAGAAATGGTTTTATCCAAGTGATGCAATTAACTACAATATTATTAAACTAAACATGTGGTTTTGCCTCGTCTTCGTCTCTGTGGAAAAGGTGGAAGTGCAGGGAAAAGCCTGGCCTCTTTTTTCTTAATTTTCGAGCCTCAATCTTTCCACAGCCATATGAAAGGCGGGGAGACAGGTGAGAGATCGGCAGATGCAGCACCTGGCGATGATGTGATAGTGTTTTCGACCACATGCATGTTGATTGCCTAGGTTTCTGCCCCTTTTGTCCGCCGTCCTGCTTCCATCATGGAGCAGAGGGGACCCGAGTGAAGCTGTATAAGTGGGGCTCCCATCGGTCCAGGTGCTCCAGATGGATGTGGGGGAAAGCCATTGATCACTGAGTGCAGTGACGGGATGAAGAGGTTATTTCACCTATTTCCTCCCTCAAAGAAGAAATACGTCTGGCCCTGGCCGTCGGATCCAACCATAGAAGAAGAGAAGGAGTCAGTGATGCAGGGTAATCATCCAGGTATTTTCAGAATTGGAAGCTAGGCCTCGGTTTTTCAACATTTCTGGAGAAGACCTTAGTCTTACTCTGTAGCCGCGATGCATAGGTACACTTCTGGGGCTGCAGTTGTCACTGGCCCAGAACCTCAGGGTCCGGTTTGGCGTGGCGGTGTGAGGAATGTTCAGAAGCCATGTGTCCAGATAATGGCGACGGTGGGCCATCTGGGTGGACAAACGCCCCATCTTGATCATGGAGGTGTCCCGTGAGCCCACCAACATCTGTCTGTTGTTTACTGGAGGGCTTCGACTGTTGAGCAACAACATCACAAATTATTACTGGAGCGTCACGTAGGTCAAATTAAAACTATCTTGACCAGTTTACTCACAAATCAAGTCGTTAATACTTAAGCTATACTCTGCCCGCCTCTGAACGCTGCATATATATAGATGAATTATAACTACCGTATATGTCTGCGAGTGTGTGTGTGTGTTTGTTCATATATATATGTGTGTGTGCACGTGCCAGATGGCCTTCCTCCCACTGTGCTGTGGCGGTGGGTCCGTATGAACGCATTCATCTTGCTTCGGGGGGATCGCCCCTCACCTGCTTTATATTAACCACAACATGAAGGCTATAAAGCCGTAATTTTCTATAGCGTTTACTCTGCTGAACTCTGGCCCACATCTTCACCCACTTCCCCCCGTGGCTATGTGTGATGAAGAGCACCAGAATAGAAGGCTCTAATCAAAGCTGTGTGCGGCCGGCCCCCCCCCCCCGAGCCCCCTCCTGACTTCACCTGTGCCAAGCGGCCTCTTGCTCAGCTGGAGATCCAACACAGGAATGAGAAGTGCACTTTGAAACGCTCGCCGTTGATCTATGGCCCACGCTTATCGGAGGTGACCCTGTGTCGCTCCACACATGTGTTACTAAAGTAAATGATAATGATATTACCGTACCGTATTATTTCTGGTATTATCATGTCAAATCCATTGAAATACATCAACGCACCATTGTGCTTTTATTTCCATCTGGAGATGAAGGTAGATCAGGTAGAATGGACAGATGTGTGTTTGATAGAGAGAGGGATACAAATATGTGCATGAAAACCGAAAGCAAAGATGTTGACCTCTTATCACGTGTGACGATTAACACTGAAATATCTTATAGTAACTTAACTCTGTTCCTGTGTTGGAAAGTAAAGCAACCAGTGCGAGTGTTGATACCGAACCAGGCTGCAGCAGAGGCAGAACAAGCAAACCACATGCTAAGTCTGTGTGTGGTATTTCATTCATTATTTATAATTCATTTTGTGTGTGTGTGTGTGTGTGTGTGTGTGTGTGTGTGTGTGTGTGTGTGTGTGTGTGTGTGTGTGTGTGTGTGTGTGTGTGTGTGTGTGTGTGTGTGTGTGTGTGTGTGTGCTTCTGTCTGTGTGTTGCACCGATAGCCTCCCAAGCATCCATTCTCAGAGCTATATAAGCTGACCTGTCAGCAGATTTCTTCCTCTGATTTATCCACACACAAACACACGCGCATATGCACACACACACACACACACACACACACACACACACACACACACACACACACACACACACACACACACACACACACACACA
This sequence comes from Melanogrammus aeglefinus, assembly GCA_900291075.1. Classification (NCBI taxonomy): domain Eukaryota; kingdom Metazoa; phylum Chordata; class Actinopteri; order Gadiformes; family Gadidae; genus Melanogrammus; species Melanogrammus aeglefinus. The sequence goes on along the minus strand of OLKM01001169.1, from coordinate 70,415 downwards.
CACACACACACACACACACACACACACACACACACACACACCATGCCAGACTGGGAATGCCATTGCCAGCGTGTTAATCCAGGCATCTTATCAAACCAATCAGCACATTTCCAGCATGAACACATCCAGACCGTGACTGAGAAGGGCTACACAACATCTGCTGCTCTGGTGGTGGTGGTGGTGGTGGTGGTGGTGGTGGTGGTGTAGGGGAGAGAGGGGCGAGAATGAATGATGCCTAAGAAAGGCAGAGGAAAGGGTGAGAAACTCCTAGAATCTCTGGTATGTATGAAGATCTTAGATCAACAGCCATTACCCTCCACCTCTTCCTCCTCCTCTCGGGGGTGTTCTGGCATGGTAGAGCTGGGGGGAGTTATGATCATGATTATCGTAATGGGTGAACTCTTGTCCTCCCGTCACGCATACTATCAACCCTAATTCCTCACTTGTTTTTCTCTTCTCCTCTCTGCCCTCCTTCTCACCTCTCCTATCGATCTACCCCTCTCTCCCCCCAGCCCAGTGCAGGGGTCAGAGGGTACCACAGCCACAAGGCCTCAGACGCCCAGTGGGCCGCCAGTGAAGGAGGAGGAGGAGGTGGAGGTGGAGGTGGCCCCTCTTGGAGCGGGAGCTCCCCCTACCACCACCCCCAGCACCACCCCCAGCACCAGCACCGTGGCGCTGCCGCAGCCGACCCGCACCACTACCCGCCTCACCACCACTACCCGTCTCACCCCCACCCGTCCCACCACCACCACCACGGCCAGCAGCCCACTCATGCCGGCTACACCTACTGCCCGCTGCAGCCAACGGTAAGTGGTGTATACTGCTGCGGAGGCAATGACGGGGGAAACCCACCATTCTGGTATCGCCTCTGCTCCTTCCTTTTTTTAATGTCGATCATTCATCCCTCGCCCTCCTTCTTTAACAACACAGGAGGTGTAGCTCTCTCACCGTCTGTGTCAGTCTCTCCCTCTCCTTGTTTGCGGGCCCACCTTGTAGGCCCATAATTCTGGTGTTGCCTTCGTCCACTCTCCCCGCTGCTCTACGAATCTGAAGCGTCTCCCTCCCCTCCGTCTTTCCGTCTCCCTTTCTCCCTTTTATTGTTTTGTCCTCCCTAGCATATGCTGGCTGCTGCAGCCTCCCTCTCTTATCCCTACTGGCCATCTCCTCCTACACCTCCTTTAACCGCCAAGGAGTGCCTAAATGACAGCGCGCCTTTAATCTTCTCTTTCCCTTCAAGCCCTCATTATCTACTTTCTTTCCCTCCCTCCTTTGTCCATTTCACCAGTTTTTTCAGCGCTCATTTTCCATCTCTGGTTCGTCTCTGCATCTCATTTAGCAGCCGCGTAACGAGGCAACGAGGAGAGGCTTAATTGAGGCAGCGGCACGGTTTGGACGTCTCCTCCTTGTCATTATCCTCACAATTAATTGCCGTTTCTCAATCTGTTTGATTCGACATTTATTGGCGAATCAGGTGGAGGAGAGTGACGCTGATTGGTTCTGTAACAGGGAGGCAGAGGTTGTCTTTCTGTGGATTTTTTTTTTTTTTAAAAGCACCGCTCTCACGGAGCACAATCAGCCTTGGAATATTTCTCTTCTTTCCCCTGTCCTTATTTCCTCTCTTACGTCTTATTTTCCCTCTAGTCCGACGAAATTGCTGCGTTTGTATCCAACCCATTCTTTGAGATTAGAAAAATTGGATATGCGTCTCAGTCTCAATTATGACATTGTTGCCTATTTTCCGTCAACACGTGGAGGCCCGTTCGGAGCGCTTGCATGCAAAGAGTGCGGAAATTGAATTGGATTTAGATGTGATAATCTCCCCTTTCTGCCTCCGCGTTGGCTCCCCGACGCACACACACAAACTTGCTTTTATGCTATTCCCATGCCACTGAGAGGCACATTTAATAAACCACAGGAAGTGTGGAGCGCGTAAAAAGTTAATCAGTTTTTGATTGCCTGCGCTGTTGTGTCTCTGTGTGTCTCTTTCTGTGTGTTATTTTTTTCTTGCACTAGAACAATTTTACAGAGGGGCCTCCTTCTGTGTCTTTATTGGACAATTGCTACTGGTCGCCATAGTGTCACTTTCACCCAAAAAGACCCACAGCTATTTAGAGTATCTGTATTGCAGCTGGGCTGTTGTGAGCTATGTTCAGTTCGCCGTTTATAAACAGGAAGCATAAACAGGGAACATTCCTTTCGTGGTCAACAGTTTCGTACACCACGGCCTATGGCTAGGGCTGCTGGCATTCTCATTCTCTCTCCCTCTCTCCCCCTCTTTACATCATTTTATCTCTCTCTCTCGCTCACTCACACACACACGTCCCCCGCCAAACCTCTCTCTGTCTCTTACACACAACCTCTCTCTATGCCTCTCCAGCTCTCTCCAAGCCCCTCCTTCTGTCTCTCTCTGTCTCTTCTCTGTCTCTGTCTCTCTCTCTGTCTCTCTGTCTCTCTCTCTCTGTCTCTCTCTGTCTCTCTGTCTCTCTGTCTCTCTGTCTCTCTGTCTCTCTCTCTGTCTCACTGTCTCTCTGTCTCTCTCTGTCTCTCTGACTCTCTGTCTCTCTGTCTCTCTGTCTCTGTCTCTCTCTCTGGCCCTCTCTCTGGCTGTGTGTTTGGAACACCATGTTCCTGCTCTTACCTCACAGCCCCGTCCTTTGGGGGAACTCGGTCATCAGCCTCGGCAGCAGCCACCAGCACACCAGGCATCACAACTGTCAGGGGTGTTTCCAGGCTGTTGACCCAGACGGGGCTGGGTTGGGCCGGACCTGGGCTGGACTTCCCCCTGCAGCTTTCCCAGCGTGGAGACAACCGTCTGGTCCTTTTGCTGACTAGCTGTAATCGATTCTCGCTCTGCGGCATACTCACTTGACAAAGCCTACGTTTGCCAATAAAACAAAGGGTAGGGATTGCATACCTTGTGTGAGGATGTATATGTTTTTATTTTATATTTTAAGATGACTAAGCAAACCTGTGTGTTCTTACTTTGGCATTCAAACATATTAAAAATAAAGAAATTGTACAGATTGGCTGACACAATGTCCTTGGCAGAAGAGGAGCACAGCATACTAATAATACGACAAAGTATGGGAGTGCACCACAATGGGAGTGTTATTTAACCGATGCAGACAACATTGTGTGAAAATAGATGGATTTGGAATTCAAAACACCTCCTCTATCGCTGAGGCCATGCATTCCCGCTCGGGTGCCTCTTGGCTTGGGGGAGCCACATGCCGACATGGCAATCTACTGTCAGGCATCAGTTAGGCACTGTTAGGAGGGAGACGTCAAACGCTTCCGAAAGCCACACCGTGATATGTACAGCTGACCTTTAGTGTGCCCGGCAACGGCCGTCTCTTTTTTCGCCATTTACTGTCCATCGCACCATCCACCTGTCCGCCTGTATATCATCCATCCATCTAATAACATCACACACACACACACACACACACACACACACACACACACACACACACACACACACACACACACACACACACACACACACACACACACACACACACACTCACTCTCCATGGACTGTCCAAGCTGTCTGTCTCTGGAGTTTAAGATGGAAAGCTGGAGTTACCTTGAAGCGTGGTGAAACACCGAGAGAGTGGGAATCCAACCCGACTCTGGCGCTGCGAGCCAAGCCAACACATTTTCAGCCACCGCTGCCCTCTGCTTGTCCACACTGAAGGGGCAATTTCACCAGCCCACAGCCCTCCCTGTGAAGCTGGTACAAACACAGGCTTCAGAGCAGACAGGTTAGGAGCTGCCTGGAGGTGTCTGTCCCTGGAACACATCCTTCCAGCCTCCCATTTAAAACTAACACATGAGGGCAGAACAGCCAATCTGACCCGTGCCTCTTTATCTCAAAGACCCCCGCTGCGGTCAAGTTTACCTGAGGGCCCTCTCCCCCCAATTCATATTCTGGTATATTTGTCTATGTATTTGTTTTGAATAAAACTAAGGCGTGACAAACGGATAAATAATCTTGACATATAATAATGAGACACCCTATGTCAGTGATTTTCCCCGTAGTGTAGCGCACGTGTGACATTTAGACGGAATACTTCCAGGAATACAAAGGAGGTTGCTTTGTGACACGGCAGCCATGATAATCACACGCGACTCGCAGGATCCAGTAGTTTGTCCACCAAAACATGGCGGTTGACTGGCGTTGATGTATTGCAGCGAGAGGGCCGTTCGCAAAACAAGGAACAGCTCAGACATGCAACTCAATTAAATAAAGATCACTGGAGGGGATGGGCTAAGCAGACCCACCCTGCGAGAGAGAGAGAGAGAGAGAGAGAGAGAGGAGAGAGAGCGAGAGAAGAGAGAGAGAGAGAGAGAGAGAGAGAGAGAGAGAGAGAGAGAGAGAGAGAGAGAGAAGAGGAGAGAGGAGAGAGAGAGAGAGAGAGAGAGAGAGAGAGAGAGAGAGAGAGAGAGAGAGAGAGAGAGAGATCTCTCTATCCTGGGTGGCTCAAGATGCCTAGCCTACAGTGGTTCTGTAATTACAATGGAAGCAGATACATTTGCACTTCAATATCGGTGTCATTGTTGTGATGTGTTTGTGTGTGTGTGGGAGATGGGTGCTGCAGGCACCCGGTGGATGGAAGCAGGATGTCCGATTTGAATCGACTGATAATTGGACTCAGATGGAGTTCAAAAAAATATTTATAAATTGAGTGCAAAACAGAAAAATGAAAATACACAAATAGACAAAGACTGATATCGTAAACCAACATTTAGAGACAAAAAGATACAGTGATACAGTGAAAGACAAAGGATCCCTTCCATGTAGGAAACGCAAAGATGAGTGTTGACAGAGGGGCGCGGGGGGAAATAAATCTCAGGGTGCCTGCATGTCAGCCAACCCCACCCCCCCTCCCACCACCACCACCACCACCACCCCCCAACTGAACCCCCTCACGCCCTTTAAACGAACAGTTGAGATAATAGCCAGGGGAAAACAGGCCCGGCTTCAAGGTACTAGTGTGCAATAAAAGCTGACAAGCTAATGATTGCACATGGTGTTATTGGATTCCTTACTTACAACCACATGGGCTGAGAGCAAAAAAGCAAAGAAAATCAAATCGCTGTAACTTTAACTGTGACTAAGCTTCACGCTATGGATCCACCTGTCCAGGAATGGGTCGGTCGAGACCGCACTCGGGCAGCAGGAGGATATGTTGGCTTTTCCCGGGACGTTAACTATGTTGTGTTGATTTAATGGAAGTGGCTGTTGTCAAGCTCAAGGTATTTTATATGGTTTTATTATACTCTTTAGTTTTTTCAGTCGTACCTCTACCATAATATATCATTTTCATTTTCATTGCTCTCGGATAATTGTTTTTTATGATATACATATTTTCTTTCCCAGACACATTATTTACTTTCCATGCACGCTTTTTCCATTTGGCTCAGGTATGTATTGCGCCCTTAGCATTAAGACCGTGCCATGTGAGCCTTACATTTGCATGTTTAACACTATTAGGCTATTTGTTGGATTGCAGAGCGTAACCGCCAGCAGATGTGTCCCAGCGTTGATATAATCACGTGGACCTTCTCCTTGCCTTAGCCTACTACTACTCATAGCCCTCAGAGATCTCTCTTCCCTTTAACCCGTCTCACGGAGAGCGTGCTCAGGAATCAGGCTGCTGCGTTGCCTCCCCGTGCTTCATGGACATCTTGGATGGGTTACCGGTTTACGACCTGGAAGGGGGTTTCAACCATTCATTGTAACAACACTCAAGAATTCACGTGTCAAACGCACGCAATCAACGGATTCAACGACGTGTCTGTTTTATTGTGTGTAAGTGTGTGCTTGTGGGTCTGTGGGTGTTTGGATGTGCTTGTTTGTTTCTGTTAGATGAGAGAGAGAGAGAGAGAGAGAGAGAGAGAGAGAGAGAGAGGGAGAGGGAGAGGGAGAGGGAGAAGGAGTGAGAGAGAGAGAGGAGAAGGAGAGAGAGAGAGAGAGGGAGAAGGAGAGAGAGAGAGGTGAGAGACAGCACGTCCAACGGGGGGAAAATGAAAGGCGTTGGTTGACCTCAAACACTGCATGCGGCTTAATGAGACAGTGTTGGAAGTTCCTTTTAGTCTCACCCTCTACCCTGATGTGTGTCTGTGTCTGAGAAGAGAGAGCGCGCTGACCGGTCTTCCTTTGGTATTACTAGTACTGATGGGTTTCATGGATTAAAACTCAAGTGTTGGGAGCCTGCATTGTGACTTCGTACGTCCGCTTTGTGGTGGGACATTGTTCCACAGCATGAAACACAAACCCCCCCTTCACCCCTAAACCCTCCTGTCTACAATCTCACTCCTCACACAAACACACACAGCCCCTCAGGGAGGCGATGGACGAAGATTGGAGGAGGTTCCAATGGCTAACCTTACTCTCACAACATCCCCTACATTATTCCTTTTTCACACATGGAAGCCCCTTTCCTCTTTATCGCCCCCCCCCCCCCCCCCCCCCCCTCACCACTTCTCTCTTCACTGGAAACCCATCAGTTAGCATTGTTCTCCAGGACAGGGTTGGGTGGTGTGGCCCTTACCCCATAACCCCTCCCGTTCCCCGGGTACCTCCGTAAGACGGGTGGGGGGTGGACCAGGGAGCGAGGAAGCTGGGGTGGTCTGGGATGTCATTTTGGGAACACACTTTTGAAGTGGACACATACAAGGCACCATGGTGGCCGCCTGCCCTGCTGTCACGAACACGCCGTTTGAGATTCCTGTCACATCCTGCCGCCGAGAGAGAGAGAGAGAGAGAGAGAGAGAGAGAGAGAGAGAGAGAGAGAGAGAGAGAGAGAGAGAGAGAGAGAGAGAGAGAGAGAGAGAGAGAGAGAGAGAGAGAGAGAGAGAGAGAGAGAGAGAGAGAGAGAGAGAGAGAGAGAGAGAGAATAATGGCAGGACACAATAACAAAACGATAAGAAAAGAAAAAATCTGTTAGCACCAATTTCCTCTGTTATCTATAGGCAGCACTGTGATGCCCTCTTTAGCCAGATCTCCATTGTCTAATTACAGCACTATTCGCATAGTCAAATGTCACATGATGCCTCAATCAGTATCTATCAATAACATCTCTCGCTCTCTCGTTCTTTGTCTGCCCCCGCCCCCACCATTAGGCCTTTATCTTCCCTCTGTACCCCTCACACATACTCAATTGTACGCCTCTCTCTCTGTCTGTCTTTCTTTCTTTCTTTCTTTCTTTCTTAATCTCTTTCTCTTTCTCTCCCTGCACTTCTTTGTCTCTCTCTATGTCATGCTCTTTCTCTCTCTGCCTCTCTCTATCTCTCTCTTTCTCTCTCTCTCTTGCCCTCTTGCTCCCGGTCTCTCGCTCCCAT
>OLKM01001169.1:40568-53068 GCA_900291075.1 Melanogrammus aeglefinus | reverse complement strand
GTTTCCATATATGGAAACATGACGTCAGACTTTAGTACTCTTGTCTGTTCAGCCTTCAAAACGATAGCTGGTAAATTGTGAAAAATGCATTAAACTGTAATCAGAAAACGCGGTTATATGCCATAGACCCTATAGTATCTTGGGTATAAAGGCTGGGACGAAGTTCAAAGTAGACCTTATGTTGAAAGTGTAGACCGTGGCGATTCCCATTGAAACGAATGGCGCAGGGATTTTCTTCAAAACGAGAGCTGGTAAATTGTGAAAAATGAATTAAACTGTAATCAGACAATGCTGTTATATGCTATAGACCCTCGAGTATCTGTGGTATAAAGGCTGGGACGAATTTCGAATTATAAATATGTACAATGCATAATGTTAGCTCATAGCTGAGTGGACTATACCTCCCGTTGCCAAGTCGTAGCAAGGTCCGTCCTATTTACTGGAGGAGTGAACAGTTGCATAAGAACCTTACGGGAGGGTAATGATTGGAAAATATTGTGCATATTGAATGTCGAAATAGCACACCACTTACATTTTAGTCCTGTCTCATCTCGTCAATGAAAACAAAACGTACATTTCGTCATAGTTTTTATTATCAAAGATCTATTTTTAGCTCGTCAACGTCTCGTCTTAGTCATGGAAAAAAGGTTGTATTTTTCGTGAACGAAATGAACGCTGGTGTACACGTGCACAAATCCTCTCCGAACATACCTCTGTCTCATTTCACGTGCTCCCAACACGCTGAAGTAATGGGAAATAGCCTTAGTACCTCCATGAAAAAAAAATATAAGGGACATTTCTACGTTTTAGCTTTAACGACCACGATAGACAAAATATGTTTTTGGTTTTTTAAATCTCTGATGCAGTTTATGAAGTGGACTGTTGGCGGGGTTGTTTTCAGATCATTTCATACCGCCGGTAATTTGCACAGATGGTCGGTGGAGCACAATTAACAGTAGTAAGGGATATAGGGCTGAGCACCTCGAAGGGACTCTTAACAACTCCCACCAAAGTGCAACGGAGGGTGAGCATGTTTCATTACTTCCCTTCATCTTCCCTGGGTTAATACAGTCCCGGCTATTCCACTTTAACTGCACTCACAGACGTTCTCCCAGAGTAACCAAACACTAAAAAAAATCCCAGCATTGGGAAGGCACCGCAAAAACTGGCCATATATCAAGTGACAACACCCCCGGTGCTTATTTCAGCGGAAAAGACGGCGACAACTCGTCGCATGCCGGGAGACGGCGTGGATCCCGGCGCGGTCAATTGGCTGAGTTACTCTTTAATACCCCATGCCACGCACGCTGGACTTGCGTGCACATTTCTGACGGTTATGAATTGCAAGGAGACGTAGTGGGTAAGGAGACAGGGTCGTGTGGGGCTCAGACAGGGTCGTGTGAGGCTCAGGGCATCAAGGTCAGGGTGACAGGGAGCAAAGGCAGCACATCCCTGCAGACACTCCACCTTTGGTGTCAGGAGAACCTTGACCCCTGACTCTGATCTCTGCCGCTCTGCACACACAAAGAGACACACACAAAGACACGCACGCACACACACACACACACAACACAAGCACCCGCATCCACATGCGCAAGTAAGCAAGCACAAGCAAACACACACACGCACGCACGCACGCGCGCGCACGAACACACACACACACACACACACACACACACACACACACACACACACACACACACACACACACACACACACACACACACACACACACACACACACACACCCCGGCCGACATCAGGGCCTTTTTTTACACAAATATACACTGACAAATACACTTATTTTGTGTGGAAATTAGTTTAAAGATGGAAACACACAGCCTCAATTCCCTTGACAACATCATTAGCAACCACCGCAGGCTGATCCACGTGATGCAGGAAATTGTGTGGTCAGAATGGCTAAGTCTCCATACATTATAGATTGTTCTAGAAAACTAGCCCAGTGTAATTTACACATTTAGCACTCTGGGGCCCCCGTGTTCAGAGTGGTTGAAAATGGCGTGTGTGCACGTCTGTGGTGTGCACACACTCACGAGTGTGCGTGTGTGCTAGGCTTGTGCGATCATTTTAGCTGATGTGGTTCTCGTGTCCAGCTCCTCATTAGGCTTTGCATTGCTCTCTGTGTCTGTGCTGCGATAGAAGCTATAATGAGCGGCTCTTGGAGACGTCTGGTGTTTATCAAGCGTCTTCAGGGCTGGACACGGGAGCCAGACCTCTCGCTCTCCTCCTTGTTATTATGAAATAATAACATCTCACATGAGCATGGACTGCCAAGATGACCCGCTGAATTTTAGACAGGGACCCTGATTTGGCGTGTGTGTCTTTGTGTGTGTGTGTGTGTGTGTGTGTGTGTGTGTGTGTGTGTGTGTGTGTGTGTGTGTGTGTGTGTGTGTGGTTGTGTGTGTGTGTGTGTGTGCTTGTGTGTAGGTGTTGTGTGTGTGTGTGTTTGTGTGTGCGAGTTGTTGAGCTTAAAGCTGAGAGTCTGTGTGTGTTGTGTGTGTGTGTGTGTGTGTGTGTGTGTGTGTGTGTGTGTGTGTGTGTGTGTGTGTGTGTTGAGATGATGAGTAGGTGTGTGTGTGAAGAATGTGTGTGTGTGACTGTGAGAGAGTCTGTGTGTGTGTGTTTGTGTGTGAGTGTGCATGCAAAGGTTTGTTACCACTTGTGCGTGCATGTGCGTGTGCACAAAAACACGTGCATGCACCTCATGCATTATTGCTACTATATTTCTCTGATTTAATTATAGTGCAATAGTAGTAAGTGCTGCAGCAATGCCTCTTTTTGAACAGAATACTGATTCATTTGAGTGCACTCTCCTCCAAGACGAGACATCCAAGGATTGTGCTTGACCGTGGCCGCTTGCTCCCAGGATAGGGCTTTATGAAATGAAAAGTCTGGCTTCAATTGTACGAGCGCAAATTACAAATGACATGAACCAAACGATGGTGACTATCTAAATACAATCTTCATACATTTATATTTTAAGCAAATTCTTTGTTAATGGGCAACATTTCATTGTTGGCCTGGTTCCTATTTTCTAAATGGGAAACAGAAATGCAAGAAATACTTTGACAGTGATGCAGTGGTTTCCGTGTTTGTTTAGGTGGTTACTTCGTGACCCGGATGTTTATTCAAAAGCCCAATCAACCAATCAAGTAAGGAAGCTAAAGTTTCGAGAATTACTTTTCGTGTTAACATTAATAGCGTCAAGCATTTACAGCGAATGTGGACGCCAAAAATAAATGCCTGAGAAGTAGTGTATGGAATTATGTGCACCGATTTAGCCAGAGAAAAATCACTCTGTTACTTAAGTCTTGGCATTTTGCTTCCACATTGCATCGGACACAGCGTTGTTGCCAAGCTCTTAAACGCTATGAGAAGTGCTAATTGCATTCCCCCCCCCCCCCCTTTTGTGTTAAAATTGTAATGTAATAAAAGAAAAAATATATTTCCCCTCCAACATCGGAATCCTAAGCCCGGAACACTTTAGCAAACGCAATTATGTCATTGTTGGCAAGGAGTCGTACCACGACGGGTCACCTTTTACCCTCTCTTCTCCGTCCCTCCCATAAACAAATGACGCTATTTACACGCACATGACGCAAGGAGGTTACTGGGGTCAGCCGCTCCAGAACTGTGTTTCTCTTTTGCCTTGGCTCTTCCATTGCCCGGTGGAAATACTACTGGCATATTCTTGGTACTACTCTTCCGAGGAATAACAGCCCCCCCCCCCCCCCCTCTCCACACACACCCCTCACACCCTTCCCTCATCGCGCTCTCTTCCCCACCTGGAACTGGGCCAGGGTTCCCTTGAATTCCATGCATTCGCTGGGAGGTTCTGGGAAACGCCAGCGGCAGTCGGGTGGAGGAAACACGCGCTCTTGGTTCCCTACCAGCATGTTGAAGAATGCTGCCACCCACCCACCCGCCCGCCACACCCCCACAACCACCACGCCACTACCCCCACCAACCCCACCACCGCCGCCACCACCACCACCACCACCACCACCACCACCACCACCACCACAACGACTTCTCTTGGGTGGAGGGGGTCATGTTCACAATGTTCTTTCGGTTGTTATTTTAAAACATTTCCCCACGGAGATTAAGGCAGGGAAATGGTGTGCGTGTATTGATTTACCGTAACTAGCAAACATGTTGGGTGTTCTGGGACACGCAGATCTTTGCTGTTCCTGTTTTTATTTACAGTGTTTTTCCCCTGATTTCCTTTTCTTGTTTACCTCAATCAAGCTCTCTCTGCACTTATTCCTCTCTTCTTCACTGCAGATTAAGAGACATTAGCGTGATTACCGCCCTTGTTAGGGGCGATCGATGGACAAAATGGCACTTCCTGACATTCTTCATCAGGCCGCCCAACTGCCCCTAAGTAGGCGTTGTCGAAACATCAGTAATCAAAACCTCTCCTCAAACACTGTGGCTGTACCGAAACAACGTTGCGAGGAAGAAATTCCTACCTTTATGATTCAGAGGATTTATTTTGTAAGAGGGGGGGAAAGAAATCTGAATTTATCAAGTAATCTGACTTAAATGAGGCTCTTCTGGTCTGTCAGGAACAGCAGTCAGTGATCCTCAACCCCCGCCCTTCCAAGAAACACAAACACACATTTACACACACACACACACACACACACACACACACACACACACACACACACACACACACACACACACACACACACACACACACACACACACACACACACACACACACACACACACACACACCGCGCAGATGGTGGGATGTTGGCTAACATATCTAATTCAAAACGGTTACGTGTGTGTGTGTGTGTGTGTGTGTGTGTGTGTGTGTGTGTGTGTGTGTGTGTGTGTGTGTGTGTGTGTGTGTGTGTGTGTGTGTGTGTGTGTGTGTGTGTGTGTGTGTGCATGTGTTGTAGAGAACAAGAAAGAGTCAGGGGGATCACTCGTTGTGACATTAACATATTTCAGAGCAAATATCGTATTTATAAGTCGGTGTCGTAGTATATCTAGAATAGAACACCCAGCAGCTGTCCCGTTTGTTCACATGTGCCCCCCCACCTGGCACTCGAAGTGAAACCAAACGCTCCTTTGTTTTTCTTCTTAGTGATTGCTAAAAGTTTTAGCAACTTTGAATGTTCCCGTGCTCTCGTCCCTCTGTGTTGCATGGTTGCGTCACATGACCACATGTTTCCTCCGAGGTCGCGCCACCGCTCTGTCATGGAGATGATAACACGAGAAGGAGGGGGGGTGGGGGGGTGACGTCCTTATAAATCATTCACACCTTACCTTCGCTCTCTGTCTCTCTTTCCTCCTCAGTCACTCGTCTTTTTGTGGTCAGGGAGGAAGATAGAACAATACTTATCCCCTCTGACTGTACGCACTGGGGTAGGGTTCACAACACACACACCACCACACACACACACACACACACACAACACACAAACACACAACCACCACACACACACACACCACACACACACCCACACCACACACACCACACACACACACAACACACACACACACACACAACACATCCACATAGATTCCTCACCCCAGAATATGAGACGCCCACTTCCTGTTTGAGTAGCTCATGAATGCACTACACTTTGAGGTCAGGGGAAGTGGTATGGAAAGAAAGTGGTGTTGCCTTTCTCAATCGCTCATTTCAAACGGTTGGGTTAGAGGTAAAAGTACAAAAAATAAAGAGAACACTGTAGCCAGCCAGTGCTCAGTTGAATGTCTGGTCATAGCTTTGAGGCCAGATGTCAAGTTATTTAGTTTCACAGAGTCAAGTCTCAATTCCCTGTCCCTAATTCCTAACGGACGGACCAATGAATATTAATGGTCTATCTGATCCTTGAGTGGGTCGCTTTAATCTTGTGGTCTTCCTCTTTTTCCTGCACATTTTTGCCACAGATTAGAACATGGCATCATTCCATCACGTTGCTATGGTCCAATTATTTTTGCATTTGACATTTCTCATGGTCGCCTATCTAGATATAATTTGACAAATTACAATCATACCAAGTTATACCAATAGCAATGAGCCCTGGCTATTCTTCATATAAACTCCCATTTCATTTTCATAATTTATTTTTTCCCTCGCAGCCTGCAATCACATCTTTCCTGTCCTCATCGTTACTTTGCACCCAATGATTTCCTTTTCTTTGTTTAACACTCTCTTTGTTTGCTTTGTATTTTTATTATCTCAACATTATTTCTTCCTATATCCTGTTCTTTCTCCTCTCCTCTCCAAGTATTTGATCGCCAGTCTGTTCGGAGGCTGCTAATCTGGTAATCCACAATCAATAATCAACAACTTCCCTTTGCTTTTCTGCCCCATTGTCTGGTTTTCCTCCCTTAAATGGTGGCCCGTACTGTCTGGGGTTGTGGTGTTTTCGGTGTGGTGTCTGGTGGGTCCCATTGATTTATGTCTGCTGTATGCTCAAGTCTCTTAAGAGGTGCATGTGGCTTTCTTTAGAGAGGACATAAGATATTGTTTTATAAAATAGTACAGAAAACCATTTCAATCAAAAATACATTTTATGCAATCATGATGTTATTATTAAGAACATACACCAGTAGGACAAGCTAACCATTATCAAACTGTATATTTACCATCTAAATAATGGTTGGAAAACGATTATACTCAAAAATGTCCTCATATCCATGTTCGTATAAACATCTATAAATGACGGTATGCGGTAATATAAAATGTCTTTCGGTTTCCTTCTGGGTTTCGGAGTTTACAGAGTTTCATATTTCGGAATTTTTTTTGGAATGTAGTATTGTATTTTAATGCGGGCGTGTCCGCCCTTGTAGAAACAATTCTGCGAGGAATATAGCCATTATCCATGGTATTTCCCAACTAACTGCCAAACTAACAATTTAAGATTGATTTTATGTGGGTATTTTTTGGAATGTTACGTTTTAAATATGTTATATTGAAGAATAAAATAATTATTTTTTAATAAAAAAAAACCATTAAACTCATGGTTCTCACAAGAATAGATGTAATATATAGTGCTCAACTTATCCTGGGATTTCTCTCCAAGTTTAATCATTTACATAAATGCCTATTCTTTTTATCCTATATACTTTCTGCCCGTGATTTCTTGAAGAAATTTCCCTAAAGAGTTAAATCTGTCCTTTCAACGTAAAAGCAGAAGCCTATTTGCTGATTCAGGGAGACATTAGGACTTTGTGATGATGAACTCACACACTCACTGCTAGGGCTCAGAGGTCAACCATCTTTAAGTCTCGCTCTCGCTCTCGCTCTCGCTCTCGCTCTCGCTCTCTGTCTCTGTCTCTGTCTCTCTCTCTCTCTCTCTCTCTCTCTCTCTCTCTCTCTCTCTCTCTCTTCTTCTCTCTCTCTCTCTCTCTCTCTCTCTCTCTCTCTCTCTCTCTCTCTCTCTCTCTCTCTCTTCTCTCTCTCTCTCTCTCTCTCTCTCTGTCTCTCTCTCTCTCTCTCTCTCTCTCTCTCTCTCTCTCTCTCTCTCTCTCTCTCTCTCTCTCTCTCTGTCTCTGTCTCTGTCTCTGTCTCTCTCTTTGTTGTTTTCCATTTCATCCATCTGGTATAACATGGAGAGATAATCCCCCCCACCACAGCCCCCTGTGTGAATCTTTCACTTTCCTGTATTTGCATATTATGTGTCTTTGGGCTGTTGTGCTTGTGGTGTTGGGGAACATCAGTGACTGGTAATCCTGGCACGGAAGACAAGCACATCAGCTGCTGTTGGGAGTACTTCCACTGGGAGAGAACCCCACTCACAAACCACTAATCACTTTTTTATTATGATGCAAAAAGAAAATACTTTTTAGCTATAAACATTTCCAAGTATTGGACGTGAAATGGAATGTTCGTTATGGAAAATCGAAACACAAAGTAGCTTCTAAAATAGTTCCACGAAACGAGACTGGTGACATGTATAACAGTCAGCTAAGAGTTCTTCTTTCAGTGTTCATTGGGTTACCACGAATAAAGGAACTTTCTGAAAATAGGACATGACAATCTAGAATTCTTTAAATGCCAAGGTACCCTTAAAGTAAAAGGATCATTAAAGTATCCTCTAATAGGCTTGAAAGGAAACGCTTAGTGTCTTTAATGAAAAAAAAACATTTTGAATTGCGTGCTTTGTTCATTTGTGCCCGTGTGTGTGCATGCATGTGTAGGCGGTAGGATCAAGTCCAGCCAGTAGGGGGAATCAAGACCTTGCTCCGTTAATACTGCTGCCTGTATACTCTGCTCTGCCCTCCGATTCTCCCCTCGTCCCTCCCTCTTCTCCGCTTTCTCCCAGGTTGTGGAAACACTGCAACCCGCTGGTGTGTGTCTGGATTCCTCTCGCTCCCTCTCTGTCACACACACACAGACACACAGACACACAGACACACACACAGACACAGACACACACACACACACACACACACACACACACACACACACACACACACACACACACACACACACACACACACACACACACACACACACACACACACACACACACACAGAGACACACACACAGACACAGCGATCGGCTTAAGTCCCTCCTACTGGCTCGGCTGGGAGTGAAGGAGGAGGCAGCCGCTGCTCACAGACCCGGACGAGCCCCCTTTACCGCCCTGTCAGTGTGGAGGAGCAGGAGAGATACAGAGAGAGAGAGAGACAGAGGAAACGCATTATCAAGAGTGAGTGAGAGAGACAGAGCTAGAAAGAGAGCGAGAGAGAGCGAGGAAACGCATGCACGAGAGAGAGAGAGAGAGAGAGAGAGAGAGAGAGAGAGAGAGAGAGAGAGAGAGAGAGAGAGAGAGAGAGAGAGAGAGAGAGAGAGAGAGAGAGAGAGAGAGAGAGAGAGAGAGAGAGAGAGAGAGAGAAGAGAGAGAGAGAGAGAGAGAGAGAGAGAGAGAGAGAGAGAGAGAGAGAGAGAGAGACTGTGTGACAGAGAGAAAGAGGCAGGCTGCTGGGTGGAGTGAGAGAGAGAGAGAGAGAGAGAGAGAGAGAGCAAGAGAGCAAGAGAGCGAGAGGCAAGGGAAGAAACAAGGAACACATTTTACCAGAGCAGGAAGGAGAGGGATCGCGGACGAGGGAGCCCTTCTCTGTCGAGCACCTAGGATACCAGTCATTGTGGCTTTTATTTTTTATTTTCCCACTAGAGATTAGCTGTCGCTTGGCTCGTGCACCGGTCTCACGTTCGTTAGGAAGCAGCTTTCGTGTTTGTGGGTTTCAATTTTTCTAAGGTTTATTTTTTTTGTTCTTGTTGTGGTTGTGGTTGGCTCTGCTCTCCGACGCACGTCCAACCCGCCGGAGCTACAAACTGACACTGCTTGTTGTGCGGAGAGATCCAGCGCTCGGCTTCTTGTCCCCTCTGCGATCTCGTTTTTCCTCTTCTCTTCCTCCCCCCCCCCCCACCTCTTCCGCACGCAAAGTGCATCCTCCGCCGTCGCTGAAGAAACCTCTCCGCGTCTCGCAGGACATCCGCGCCGTCGCTGCTCAGCACCGGAATCAGACGGCACCGCCACCAGACACGCGCGCGCCAGAGTCCAAGGGAATTAAGGAAAAGAGAGGAAAAGAGACGGACGGATTTACGGACCTTGCCTTGTGTGTTGTTTAAGAAAGAGTGACAAGAGGACAGATACATTTCGGGAACACATAAAGACTACAGCGAGGCAGTTTACGCAGGAGAAGTGGACCTACACCTCCTCTCTTGGAATTGTCCTTGTCATCCTCCACTTCCTCTCCTCCTCCTCTCTTCCTCCCGTCGCTGCTGCCGCTGTGCCGGTGTAAAGGGGTCTGCTTGTTTTTGTTCAACTGCCACCTGCAGCCTCCACCCCTTCCTCGTCTCTCTCTTTTACCCCCTGCCTCTTCCTCAACCCTCCCCGTATCTGGAAGCGCTGGACACTTCACTCACGCACACAGACACACACGAGCCCCGCGCCGCACGCACACACGCCAGCACTGGACGGACAGCTTTGTGGGATTCAAACGCTCGCTCAAGGGGGAATTATAAAACTTGGACGTTTTTGGAGACTGAGTAGCCTTGTCATCCGTCCTCTCCGGGAGCAGCACCTGAACGGGAACCGGTGAGACAGCGTTTGTCAAAACCCTCACTCACCCCTTCCCCCCCCCCCCCCAACCCTCTCTCCCCTAGAGTCTCCCACCACCTGCCCCCTCCATCCCGACCCCCCACACGCTTGCTCTCTCTCTCTCCGTTTGATCGCCACGGGACTGGCTAAGCGACAGCCGGAGCCGCGCGGAGACTGGGGGACAACGAGAGAAGAAGAAGCACCCGAAGGAGACCAGACAGCGGAAGAGGAGCGGACTTCTGCTTCCCGCCGTAGCTGAGGGGGAAACGCTCGGTGCCAACCCTCCCTCCTTGTTCGTTCTTCTCCTCCTCCACCTCCTCCTCTACGACCCCCCCCCCCCCCCTCCTGATAACCCGGCTCCTCGCCACCCCCCCCTCAGTCCCCCCGACCTCGGTGTCACCATTCCCTGCCTCAGTGCTAAGGATTCCAGCTACATGGGCAAGCGATTGGAGCAGCAGCCAATGTACCCTCAGTACACATACTATTACCCCCACTATCTCCAGACCAAGGTATGGAACGCACCCCCCCCCCCCCCCCCCGCCGCACTGTTGCATCCCCCTCCCCCCCTTCACTTCATCCTTTGCCAGCTCCTCCTCCTCCTCCTCCTCTTCCTCTCCTCCTCCTCCTCCTCCTCACCCTGTTCTCCAACTACCTGTAACTTCTGAACCACACATCATTCTTCCCCACCCCCTCTTCTATTACTCCAAGCTCTGATCGATGTCACACACACACACACACACATCATACTTCCCCACCCCCTCTTCTATTACTCCAAGCTCTGATCGATGTCACACACACACACACACACACACACACACACACACACACACACACACACACACACACACACACACACGTTCCTCTCCATCATTGGCTCATTCCTGAGTGGAGGTGGGATTTGATGGATAGCCGGCCTTGGCTATGATGGTTTCATGTGGCATGCACCTCATGGGATTTGGATATCTGTGTCCGTGTGTGTGCAAATTTGTATGTCCACTTTCCATCAGTGTGTGTGTGTGTATGTGTGTGTGTGTCTGTGTGTATATGTGTTTGTCCGCATCTTATGAATTAGTGTGTGTGTGTGTGTGTGTGTGTGTGTGTGTGTGTGTGTGTGTGTGTGTGTGTGTGTGTGTGTGTGTGTGTGTGTGAGTGCCCTTGCCTGTGTGTGTGTGTGTGTGTGTGCGTGCGCGTGCGCGTGTGTGTCAGTTTGAAGGATCAGGGTATCAGGCGCCCTGAGTGAGTCCAGCCTACTCGAGCGTTGCCAGGGGCAGTCCGCTGGTCTCCATCCGTCTCTGTGCTGCAGCATGATGGGCTCCTCGTGGATCACAATGGGACTGACCAATGCTCCCATCCACTGTTCTCATGTCAAACAAGGCAGCATGCACACGCTCACTGCTGGATTAGGTCACGGTCACAAGACAAGGCACTGTCTTGTGTCAGTGCATTGAAAGCACGTTTCACTGGAATCACAAAAGCAAAGATGCTCAAGATTTGCACTTTCCCCTTTTGGTTGTCTTAACAAAAAGTGTATGACATTGACAGGTCCCTATTTGTGCTTTACAGTTGCAAGAAAATAGATCAAAAGTGTCTCTCTTAGCATACAATGTAATATCTCTTAACATTTCAGTGATTTGAAGGTGATGTGTCTTCCGTCACTGGTGAGTGTGGAGGGGTGGTGCTGGTGGTTCTGGTGTGGCGGGCGGTGCAGGTGGTGCTGGTTGGAGCTGGTGTCTTGGGAGTAGGATGAGGGAGGCTGTCCATGTTTGCTCTAGCTCTGGTACGCATGGCCGCCTCTGGGACTGAAGCCCATAGCCGGAGCCCTGGCCGGCTGACTGCTGCTCCGAGACGCTGGCTGGGCCGCAGCACCCAGACCTCATCAAGGGATTAAAACAGGAGGCCTATTGGGGATTACTCTATTTGTCGTCGTCCCCCCTCTCCACCTCCACCATCGCGTGTGAGTGCAACACTCATTTCCGTCCAGCCGTTTTAGCCTGCTCGCCACAATGATGGTGTTAGGGAGGGAGGGAGGGAGGGAGGGAGGAAGGGAGGGAGGGAAAGAGGGAGGGAGAGAGAGAGAGAGGAGAGGGAAGAGGAGAGAGAGAGGGGAGGGAGGAGAAGAGGGAAGAGAGAGAGAGAGAGAGAGAGAGAGAGAGGGAGAGAGAGAGAGAGAGAGAGAGAGAGAGAGAGAGAGGGAGAGAGAGAGAGAGAGAGAGAGAGAGAGAGAGAGAGAGAGAGAGAGAGAGAGAGAGAGAGAGAGAGAGAGAGAGAGCTGTTTTCGCCGTGGCGGGGGTTTTGATTGATTTATGAGGCGCGGTGTTTAGGAAGCAGGGCTGTAAGACACAGAATGTCAACGTAGAACGCCACGCAGACCAGGACTCGCCGCTAACGCTCATCAGATGT
>OLKM01001169.1:30568-33068 GCA_900291075.1 Melanogrammus aeglefinus | reverse complement strand
ATTTAAAAGAAGAATTGAATTCATTTGAGACGTTAGTTGTCTCTTCTCTTCGTTTGCCCTCACCCTACCTGCCTCCTTGACCCGCGTCCGCCCCGGCTGAACTGCGGCCTAAAGCCCTGACCGCCAGCAAGAACCACCCCCCCAACGCGGGGGTCCCAGAGAGAGCCCCTGTGGTCCGTTAGCTCTGCGGCGCTACGCAGGGGACCGGCCCGGCGGCCCCCTTCCTTTCATGTGGGGGGGGGGGGGGGGGGGGCATAGCTGAAACGCACCAGGTGGGGAGATCACATCTGGTGCCGGCCCCCTGTTCTGAGTGCAGATAGTGGGGGGAATGGGGCAGGGGAGGCGCTGGATGTGGCAGCCGTGGGGTATGTAGAGTTAAGGGGGAGAAGCGAGGGGAGGGGGGGGGTGGGGGGGGGTTAGGGGGGTCGGTGGGTCCGTCGTTGACGGTGCATGACTGCATTCCAGAGACAGGCTCAGTCCATGTGTTGTCTAGGGCGTGTGTGTGTGTGTGTGTGTGTGTGTAACACTTTGTTATTGTTTGTGTGTGAGTGTGTCTGTGTGTGTGCAAATGTGTTGTGTAGGCCTTTGTTATTGTTTGTGTGTGAGTGTGTCTGTGTGTGTGCAAATGTGTTGAGGTCTGTGTGTGTGTGTGGGTGTGTGTGTGTGTGTGTGTTGTGTGTGTGAACAGTAATATGTTGATGTGTGTGTTTAAGTGCGCGTAAGTGTGTGTAAGTGTGTGTGTGCATACCTGTGTTTAGATGTGTGTGCCGTCTGTGTGTATGTGTTTGAGTGCCCGTGTTTGACTCTGTGTGTGTCTTGAGCGTAGGGGTGTGTGCGTGTGTGTTGTGTGCATATACATGCGCGGCAGCGGTGCTTGTATCTCATGACAGACAGACAGCCGGGGCGTGGAAGGGCTTTGTTGTTGTTCCGCCGGGTAGCCTCATAGCTCGCTCAGCCTTCATGTGTCTGCCAGCCCACCTGACCAATCCCACCACCCCCAGCAGCACCACAACCGCCAACACCACCGCTACCACCAGCACCAAATCCAGCAACCGGCACCAACACCAACAAAAACACCACTATTACCACCAGCACCGGCACCAACCAACACCAGTACAACCACCAACACACCCACTACTTCCAGCACCCCCATCATCAGCCACCACATAACTACCAGCCCCACCACCACTTCTACCACCACCACCAGCACCAGCACCGGTACAACCACCCCCACGATTACCAGCACCAGCATGGAGAACGAGTGGCCTGCAGTCCTCAGAGCTCCTGCCCTGACAGAGTGGGGGGAGAGGCTGAGTCGGAGCGGCCTGTTGGTCCACTCACTGTTGTGTTCGGAGAGCGTCAGGGGAAGCGGAGGCGGGCTTTGGTTGGGGTAATTGCTGCTGCATTTTTAAACCGACGCGGCGGTTTGCACGCACTCTGAGAGGGGGGCCGGAGCACGGGAGCTTTCCCTGGATGCGCTCCCTGGATGCCCCGTGTGTGGAGTCCCGTCCTCTGAGCTGCCAACCCGGGGAGGAGGGGGGGGGAGACGGTGTGTGTAGGGTGGGCCGTGGCCCTGGAGGCTGGACCCCGTGAGAGAGGGGTAATGACTGGACTCGACTTGAAATACCTGGCTGCAGAGCGCCGCGCAACCGCTGGTACCGATTTGACGCCTTGCCCAATCAGAGAACAGATACACGCTCACAGGCAGGACGAACACACAGACTCCCAGCGCACACACAAAACACACACGCTTGTGAGACGCAGTATGTTCCATTACCAGATGTGTAACGGTGAATTAAGATGTGCTCATGACGGTGATGTCATTATCCAAACATTCTCACAATACGCCACACACACGAGATTAGCCAGTGAGTAACTCATGCAACAACGAAAATACCGTATAATTGTACGTCTCCATTGTCCTCTTATTATTTTCGGTTGTGAACTATACAAACCTTT
This sequence comes from Melanogrammus aeglefinus, assembly GCA_900291075.1. NCBI lineage: Eukaryota > Metazoa > Chordata > Actinopteri > Gadiformes > Gadidae > Melanogrammus > Melanogrammus aeglefinus. The sequence continues at coordinate 31,109 of OLKM01001169.1, read as the reverse complement.
TTCCCGTCACATGCAAAATTTGGTTGAACAAAAGCTAATCTGTCCGGCTCTCCAGCTCTGCATTTTGCATTTCATTTTCCAGCGGGGGGGGGGTTCATGTGTTCAACCCTCCAGGCCGGTCGAGGGCCCGACGGCCCCCGACCGGCCTCTCCCGCCACAGGCATGCAAATGGTAATGGAGCCCTTCCGCCCGTCCCCGCTGCTCCAAGTCCCTCGTCCACAACCTCCATCGGTTCCCATACGATCCCCTGTCCCCCGACCTGCCCCCCCCCCCCCCCTCCCCCCCCCCTCCTCCCGCCCCGTCCCCCCCGTCTCGGCGAGCATGCAGCCGGGGGGCCTCTTAACACTGACCCCATGCAGCCGCATTAGCGGTGCCTGACTGAAAGAAAACAGCGCGTCACGCGTGACTCGAGAAACGGCTCCGGGCATAAAAGGCCGACTCCTCCCGTGAACGAGGATAAGCAAATAAGCGTGAGGGTTTTCGTGAGGGCCGCCAGCGCTGTCGTCATGCTACCCCCCCCTCCCTACCGGCCCCACGCCGT